>JAODFY010046075.1:0-12505 GCA_027580055.1 Paracaudina chilensis | reverse complement strand
ATCGCTAAGCGTTAACAGCCATTGTTTGTTGTTATACATAATTTGTGATTAAGCACGCGATTAGTGGTTCACAAATCATTACAACATGTATCACTACCACGTGTATTTATAAGAATAACGTTAATGTACATCGTACGACGCTGCTATATGCAGTGTAAATATTTTTTGATTGCTGTCGATGTTGATGCAAGGTTTCAACGCGATTATTTTTGCAGGAATGAAGGAGTGTGATTGCGCGCTAGTAGAGATTTAGGAGCGTGATGAATTGCTCTGGCGGATCTATTTCAAGGAGCGCGGAGGAGCGCGATAGCGCCGGCACTCCTTTTAAATGAAGCCCTGGTATATGAGAGGTACATTGCTACATTACAAGATTACCTATTACAATATTAATATTCATGAGTGGGCAGGGATTAACGCTAAATTGTTCAAAACAGATTGTAAACACAAAGTCTCAGAAATTATATATTTTAAATAATGTCATATTCACTAATATCTTCTCAAATAATATGTCCTATCAGTTCCATGCTTGGTATGGTGATGTTAGATAATGAGATGTAAATTGCTGCAAAACCTTTTTTCTCCTTAACTAAATTACACAAAATTTCAGAAATGGTTTCTTGAGTTAATGTAATGCATTGAACTGATACATATCCCATTGTTACATACATACATACATACCCTATTGTTTTGGTGACTATGAATATTCATGACTGGGGCTTGATGTAAAATACTTCTATACCTTCACAACCATATATCCAATGAGCTTCATTTTTGGTAAAATGTCAGCTCAATGTTATTTTCATACGGTAATGTTGAAATTTCACCAATGGCGTCATAACCACTAAAACTTTTGGTTTTCTAGTTTATTCTCATTGCAAGTAATAATCAAAGGTTTCAAAACCTTAGAACCTGACTGGCAAAACCCATTTGATTTTTCTTCATAATACAGTCCCTGAATGATTGGTTCTGTTTATATGTCCAAATATTTTAATACTCCCAAATAACTTCTTTTTTACATCGTAGCTCTGGCCCCGTTTTTAAACAGTTGTTACGGCAACAGTAACCAAACTACCTAATTTTACCTTCCAAACATATTTCATTACTTTGAAAGAAAGCCTCAAGATCAAATAGTAACCGAAATAAAACACTGTGTCTGCTCCATCCCGTAGTTCAAATGTAGCATTTAATCTGTCCGGGACTATTAGAAAACCACCCTTAATTTACATGCACCTCTTTTGTTAATACTGTGTTCAACAGCAACAGTGTGTAATTCCCCCCCATTGACTCCTGCACTGTGCTACATCCTACATTATTACAGCTATAGCTATGCAATTTGACAGAATGTCACAGGAAGATAATAATAAAAAGAAAAATTATGCCTCCCATAAATATTTAATCCCTGTGTGTTGCAGCGCTGATTAGCGCCAAGACTCGCATCCAGAGGATCGTAACGGGGGGAACGACTCAGACAAGCATCGAGGCGATTGGAAAGAAGAAAAAAAAACGCAGTACCAGTTGCTCGTCATGAATGTTGACATTATTAGCTTGTGCATAGCAAAAGATGTATCTCGTTGCAGCAGGGCACTTCCGACGCCGGCGATAATGGTCGTTGACAAATGTCAGCGGAGATCGTCAATCTAGCTCTTTTGCGGCCATTTGCTGCTGTCTGCTGCTGTAGCATATTCAACTGCAACGACGGCGTGTTCTCAGCATGTTAATTCTGCCATCTACATTAACCGCAAATGGCTATAGCGGGTACATCCGCGTCTAAAGTATCGACTTACATGTCAAAGGGGTTTTGTAAAAAAAGAAGTTTTCTGAAAGAAATTGCCTTTGATTTATGATTTATGACATTTCAGAGAGGGAAAAAAAACCTGGCTTATCGTGCTTATCACATCTTCTTGTGTACAAAAATTGTGGAAAAGTGGATGTTATCCTATAAACATAAACAAATTTTAAATTTGTCAGGAGAGGGGAGAAATTCTATATTCTAACACTTGATCAGGTTTCATGTCTTTTGACTAGAGTTCAGAAAAAAAAAATTAAATTGATTTTGGTGACAAACAGGATATTTATTTTTAAAGGGATACAAAGATTACATTACTATTAATCTAATGTTGTGTACTTGGATGTCAATGATTTGCTGGAGGAGATACAGTGAAATCTATTTGCACAGCCATAATTATATATATATATATATATCAACATGAATAAAAAAATGAATTATGTTTGACACAAGTTTTATGATAAACCAAGTAAAATATGAAACTTGGCAGCAAAATTCTGTTTCATGTTCAACATTTAGAGAGTCATACGTTCAAATTTAGAGAGTCATACATTCAAATTTAGAGAAACATATGTTCAAAATATTTTCTGTAACCAGAATAAAAGATTTACACCAGAATAAAAGATTTACAACATCATTCTTAAATCTGCGTAAAAATTAGCTGGTCCAAAATAAATGTGCAGAATTCATTAACAGAAATGTTTTATAATGGGTTTTGTTGGGCGAGATAACTAGGCTATTTAGCAGGACGCACGAATAGGAAATATGATGAATGTGCAGGTATTGCTTCACATTGATCTGTTTTAATTTTGTGATTCGTATTGCAGTGTATGTGCTTTATTAAAGTATTGTGACCAAATAATATGTATATAATCTCATATATATATATATATATATATTATATTATCCTACTGAAAGAAGATGACTTATCAAAGAAGTCTGAAAGGAAGTCTAAAAGATAAAATATCTTGCCATGTTGACATCCTAATAAAAGACGTCGGCATGACAAGATAAATTATCTTGACAAATTCTTTCAATATTGTGTGGCTACTGCGAGATTATTTATCTTGATAAGTCAACGTCTCACAATGATGTCGACATGGCGAGATAATCTTTACAAATCGACATTATGTCGTCACGGCGAAACATCTATGTTGAAAGTCGACTTGTTCAACATTATGTTGTCATGGCGACATAATTTATGTGGACAAGTCAACTTGTTCAACATGTCGTCATGGTGAGATCGTTTAATTATCTTGACAAGTTGACTTGTTGCATTATTATGTTGACTTGTCAAGTTGTTTTGACATGATGAAATGGTGAGATAATTTGTTGCGATAAGTTATCTTGACACGTCAGCTTCATTCAGTAGTATGTCAAGATGGCGAGATATTTTATTTTGACAAGTGGACTTCTTTCAGTAGGACGTTGTCATGGCGAGATATTTTATCCCGTCATCGTGACATTTTATTTGGCACTTTGAGAGCGCTGTATGAGAGCTCCGTATTTAATATATGTAATGCTATCAGTCTAAGCACTTGCCTGTTTTCATACTGGAATCAACCAAAATTGGACACAAATGTATGTATCAATCAGTGGTGTTTAATCTGTGGCATCGAATGTGCAATTCCTAATGCTTTGAAAGCCCATCATACTCAATATGGGTAATAAGGTTTGCACCAAGTAAGAGATGAACCAACTTGGAAATGCAGAGATATTAAACAATTTTTAGTGTTTGACCAACCAATCCTTACAGAAATCAAAATTTATGGCTTTATCTTGGCTAACACATTGTTAGGTTAGGGTTGTAATGTCTCAAGTATAGAGGTTTTTCACGTGACGTCATTTTGACGGTCAAGCGTCCCCGAGCATGTTGCAGTAACCAAAGTTATATCGTATCCACTGCCCCGAGATACGCACAAAATGTATAGGTCACAGTGGCGAAATTAAACTGCGCTTACACGATTGGGGACATGTGTGAGGACACACTCGGGAGCGTAATGCTTGGCCGTCAATATGACGTCGGTGAAAAACCACTATTGTCATTTTGTAATGTGAGGATTTACCTGTCCACCTAATCCTTTACAGAAATCAAAGTCAATGGCTTGATCGAGCCTTGTCAAATTCTTTGTTAGAAACATGATTGTGTCAGGAAACACATTGTTAGGTTAGGGTTTCAATGTCTCGAGCATTGTTAAAATACATTCTGTAATATTGATTGGATGGAGGATTGCCTCGTTTACCCCCAAATGACCTTTGAACTCTTCCAGTATTGTGAGATCATCCACTGGATAACAAATGTACAAAGAAAAAAATAAAATCATCTATGCACTGCAGAGATGAAATCAAGCAAATTTTTACCTCTTTCAAAATCGGTGGCGATATATTCAGTATGGTTAACATAAGATCAACATAAGATTAGCCTAGAAAAGAAATTATAAAAAAAAAGAGAGGACATCAACAACAACCCTAAAGTTAATAGAAAAAAAGGCCTTAACAGTGTTTTACCAATTTCAATGAAGCCATTATCTAGCACTAATGTACAGGCTCGGTGGAATGTAAAATTTTCCGGCAGCCAGCTTCTTTTTTCACTTAATCAAAAGTGGAAGATATATTCCTCCTCTTTGACGTAAAGAGATTCAATACTCCCGGGGATGCTGTAAAGGTACGTAAAAGAAGATAAAACTTCAGACTCTTGGTTTTCTTGTAATTTCTGGAAACTGGCTCATGCAGATCGATAGGCACAGTATTAAGTAGGCGACTCGGTGCAGCTCTTTATACAATTTCTTTATTCATGAATGTTGCTTTCGAAGACACGCAAGATTATTATACCGATATACCGAACTGCCTTGCTATTTTCACAGCTGCCCACCCTATTGCTGTTCAGAGCCTTTTAAGTCGATCGTCTTTCGGAGGCCTCCGTGCCAGGTTTTTAGGCCCCTGTCAACTCAGCAGACTTGACCAGGAGAGAGGGCTGGGATATTAAAACTTGTTTAATTTGTCTGCCTCCTTAAAGGGAGGTAAGGACAGTGGAATGTAATTAAAAGAGAATCGGAATGAGTACCCCTCTCTGCGAGCTGGGAAAAATGATGCAGAGTCGAAACGACATAGAATTGATTCTCATTGTTGTTACAGTGAGACAAAATTTCCGTCTCCCTGCCTAGAGGAAATTTCGGTCTCCCTACCTGACCGTTGGAATACACGCACAGGGCTTAATCTTAGATAGGACGGTTTGTAACTAGGTAAATCTACCGACACTCAAGGTACATATCAAACTACAACAATATAAGACTTTAACATAAGAATATAAGTGGTAATTATAACAAAGATTAAATAAAAACTTTATCACAAGCCCACTCCACAATGTTTGGATTTATATGCAATCATGTACCATCGTTGAATTTTGGAGGGGGGGTGGGTTACTTGTGTGAGGGAGGGGGAATGATGGTGATGTTCTGAAGAATTCACAAATAGTAGATCTACCACCATCTACCATCATAAATTCTAATTCCAGGCTGACAAAGCTAGCCCCATCTGACTTTCCTTTGCGATAATATATAGCCCCTTTAATGAAACTTGTGCATTTTTAAATTTCTCAATCATAGAGTTTGTAAATAGTTAATTACCAGGGAAAGTTTAATCAATTTGTTGCCCAAGTATAGCAGATATTGTCTTCTACAGATATAGATATGGTTGTGGATGGTTGTTGTTGGTCACTTGGGTTAGTTATATCCCATTTTATGGGGGTAATATGCCTTGGAAATCCTCTTATATAAAAGGAACAGGGAATCATCATCAGTTTAAAAGCTCAAAAAGTAGCAGCCTATTACATCTCAGCACCATTAATGGAAGAAAAATACTCCATTTTATATAAGACCCCTCTGTCGGGATGGCGATCAATGCACCTGGCACTCAGAAACAAAAACCCTAGTTTTAGACAGTGGAGAACAAGATAAGAATATTTGCCACTGTAAAATTATGCCTAGAAATGGTAGTAAAAACGTTAAGGGGAAACAAATTTTTCACCTTAACGTCATATTTCCACTTTCGTATTGTTCACTTTCACCCTAGCGTCGAATCTAGTCATATATATATATATATATATATATAGGGATATATATAGGGATATATAGGGATATAATATAGGGATACAATATAGCACCAGTATCATACAGGAGGTGATACATGATGTTCACATCAGTTATTACTATTTCAACACTGATGATGCAGTGTATAGTAAATGTTATAGACCAGGGATAAGGATCGTTAGGCTTTAAGACACATTCTTGGCAGCACTGGAATCATTAGGTGGACTTCTGCTGACCTTTTTATTTATTGGCATGCAACCAAAATAACCATGGACAAATTATGCAAGCTGGTTATCACAAGGTCAGTTGATTAGATTCGTGTTTTACTTGGTGACAATAAAAAAGAAAAAGACAAGCAATGATTAAGATAGTTGTGCTTGATTAATTTGAGTACAACCTACAGCAATAGTAGTGGGAGATTTTGATATAACAACCATTTTTGTGGGATTTTTTTATGGTAGTCAGTGGGGGTGGTGGTAAACAAATGTGTTGCCTGGTCCCAGCACCCCTCATAACACCTCCATGGTGTAGCATAAATTAAGGCTTAAACCCTTGTAACACATTGCTCTTTCTACTTGAATATGGAACCAATGTGCAGCTTTAATTTCCTAACAAGCCTCTTGTTATCAGATTGATGACAGTTCAGTCAATTGACGCATGAGGGGAGTCAGTGGAGAGCTCATATTTTGACTGACCACACCACCCCCTGTAATACACCTACATGGTGAAGTGTTAATTAAGGCGTTACCCCTGTAACATCTTACTGTAAACAATTGCAAGCCACTACGACAAATGTCAAAGTAATTGCATCCTTCGCATACAATTATTACACCTTATCGCTGGCAATCTGTTTATCGTCTGCTCCAGTCACGGGCTCAACACTATTAAATTGCTCGCCAGCCACAATGATTCAGGATAGCCACTTTTTAGTTGATGTCCTGGGATGCATTAAATTAATCATCTCTGTTTCTCATCATTAGGAGGGGACGGTGATCAGAATGGTGTAGAGGATGATGCCGAGTCTTTAGGGAGAACGAAAAGTGGTACGCTGCCCCTGCAAGGAACGGGGAAGGAGAAGAGGAAACCATTCTTCAAAAAGGTAAGAAAGTTATGCAAAAGGCCGGGGGTGGGGAGTCACCTAGTAAAAATTCCATCAAGATGGTGAACAATGCACCATGCACTCAGAAAATCCTGGGCACATCCCTGCATATTTATATATTTTTACGTATGTATGTCACCATATGTGTCGTGTGTGTGTCGTGTATGTGTGTCGTGCAAAACCCTCAGATTTATCAGTTATGTTAGAGTTATCAAGGGTAAAATTGCATTGTTTATATAAACTACATTTAAAAAGTTGAAACCGTCAATGGAAGTGTTTCAGATTCTACTAATGGACTTCATTGCAATGTTACTTTTGGCATGTTTTGCTACGAGCACCCCTTGGGACCTTTCACAACATTTTCCATTGAAATGTTATCTTTTTGGCATGTTTTGCTATGAGTACCCGCACCTTTCACAACATAATAAATAGCATGAAAGTTTGGAGTTAGGCTGATACTCATAACAGCCTAAAATGGATATTGGGGGCAATGGGGCTTTAAATTTATCCTTTTAGTATTTGAACCATAACAATTAAGTCCGATGTGTGAATGTTATTACATGAAAAGACTGTCCACTCCTTACAAAAGACAACTTTTGTCAGCAAATGCCAAAATAATCCTGATCTTTTTTAAGCCAAAGATTCTGGGGAGTGACTTCATTTATAGTGCATAGACCTTTTCATAAATTTTCTGTGCTTTCATAATAATCAAGACTCCTGTGCAAGTATTTTCCACCTGTGGCTAAGCAACCATCTCTGTTTAGCATTTCAGGTCGCTTGCACCGAATTGTTAATAATCTGATTTTAGCTTTTAACGATGTTGGAAAATAAGCCGTTGCTCTGTGGTGTGAATATTTTTACTGAACTAGGACTAAACAAAAATTATCAAAAGAGAGTCATGATTCGGTACTGTAGGATGATGATGATGGATTGCATAGTGTTGGGTGAGTGCCCTGGGAGTTGCTTGGGGGCCCCTATTACTCCCAGGACCGACTTGGCGAACCCATATTTCACCCGGGACAGACCTTGTGACCCTTCCAGCATTTCATCTTATTGGTGTGTAGATGTATATCTCTGACAGGGGGGGCAGGGAGTTTGTACTGTAAGATGATGATAGATTGCTTAGAGTTGGTTGAGTGCCCTGGGAGTTAAAATTTGCTTGGGAGCTCCTGTTTCTGCCAAGACTGACTTTGTGACCCATATTCCACCCTGGACATTTGCCACCCTCCCAAAATTTCATCTTATTGATGTATAGATGTATTTCCCTGACAGGGGGCAGGGGGCCCTGTCGGGGGACATGGCCCATCTTATTGATGTATATTCCTGACAGGGGGCAGGGCCCCTTCCCCCACCAACCCCTTCTGATGCCACCTCTCACTTTTCCATGATATATTTTGTCATTTTTTTTTTCCTTCAAATTTTAATTGCATTGCCTTGAATTGTCCCAACAGTCAGACAACACTCCGCCTTATGATGTGGTTCCCACCATCAGACCAGTGGTAATCGTCGGGCCGTCTCTGAAGGGATACGAGGTCACGGACATGATGCAAAAGGCGCTGTTTGACTTCCTCAAGCGGCGATTCGAAGGAAAGTAAGTGAAACAAATCAGAAAGATTTAATTTCTGGAGGAAATTAGGTTTTGATTATTGCATATACCTATCTATACCTCCTATATACCTATCTATACCTCCTATATACCTATCTATACTTCCTTCACTAATTCCTATTTGATCAAATTCTTTGCTAAATACAAAAATGTAATGTCATAATGTACTCAGTTTTCAATTAATGTCCAAACTCAAAAGTAGCAGGACCCTATAGTTTTATAGGATATATCACTTGTGTTGAATTTCAAGGGATCTCAAACATTATCCCTTTATCAGGGACCGTGAAGCTCAGGTTAATGTGAGCCCTTTCAAGTTTTTTTTCTTCTGTCAAATGATTGAAATTGAAGAGGTACGGATAAAACCTCAGAATGCCATTGTCACGTTTTTGCTACATCAAGTATCTCTACTTGGTGCAGTAATAGGGTCTGCCCGTCCTTCTTGAATTCTGTGAATACAAGACCTGGGTTATAAGCTCTTGTTTCAATCTGGGCTGGGTGAATACATCATAACTTAAAATTACTAGGACCTATATGATAGCACCCTCTGTTGATATTCGGGCCATTAAACATTTACATTGATGTCATAGGGTACCAGATCAACTTCCCCTCACTTCTCCCAACATAAATGTAGTTTTAATTTACTTCTGCGCTGTGTAATTGTGTAATTGAGCTTTTGTTATTTTTTCTTTTTCTTTTTTTCCCCTCAGAATCATCATAACCAGGGTAACAGCTGATATAGCTCTAGCAAAAAGATCGGTACTAAACAACAAAGATAGAACCACCAATCGTTCAACGAGTATTGGTGAGTTTTTCAAATTTAAGGGCGAAAATGTAAGATTATGTAAATGGTGATTTATGTATAAAGCCAGAAAATGTAAGATTATGTAATTGTGATTATTTTATAAAAGCCAGAGCACAAAATTAAGGATTAGTATGAAACAAAGTTAGGAACACCAACTGTCCAGCATGTATTGGTAAGATTTAAGTGTAACTTTAAACTGTAAGATTATATGTAATATATATATATATAATGAAAAATAATGTAATATATATATAATGTAAGATTATATATAATGCCGATTATGTTATTACAAAGCACAAGCAAAGCAGATCAGTATTTAACAATGAAGTCAGGAACATCAACTGTTCAACATCTATTGGTGAGATTAAAGTTATAACACTTTAAATGTAGATTATATATATATATATATAATGTAAGATTATATATAATATATAATGTAAGATTATATATAATGGATTATGTTATTATAAAGCACAAGAAAAGCAAATCAGTATTTAGCAACAAAGTTAGATCACACCAATAAACCTAAACAAGTATTGTGTTTTGAATGCTCACATTAGTGGAGATTCTTTAAGAGCTTATTGTGTTTTGATTTCTTCATAATCTTACCAGAGGTTCAGAGATGTATCTTTGAGCTTTCCACACCAACAGACCTTCCTCAATCATTCAACAAACTTATTGTTTTGAATTGAATTTAAATATCGACCTGAGATACAGAAATGAATGTTTGAGCTGTTCACACAAACAGACCATGCCCAATCATTCAACAAGTATTGTTTTGATTTATAATATTGACCTGAGATTCAGAGATGAACCTTTGAGCTGTTCCCACCAGCAGACCTTCCTCAATCATTCAACAAGTATTGTGTTTTGATTTCTTATGTAACCCGAGGTTCAGAGATGAATTTATCATCTCAAGTAGTTTGAGCCGAGGGCTACGTTTAGTTTAAACTTAAGTAGCCAGAACTTAATTAAATAGTTTGTGTTCTTATTAAAATTTTGGACTCCCTGAATCTTGTGCCGGGCCATTTCAATGTAAGCCGTGGGCTGCCAAGTGACTTCTTCAAAGCCTTCTTCAACCTATCACAATTTCATGGGAGAGGGATGTGAAATTCACTTTGTATACCTTTGAGCTGGTCACACCAACAGGTCCTGCCCGATCACTCAGCAACTATCGCCTTTTGATTTCTCGTTTCAGCCGAGGTCCAATCAGAGATTGAGCGTATCTTTGAGCTGGCCCGCTCCATGCAGCTTGTAGTACTGGACTGTGACACCATCAACCACCCTGCCCAACTAGCCAAGACATCGCTTGCTCCAATTATAGTTTATCTTAAAATATCAGCTCCTAAGGTGAGTTGTCATCAAAATACACTTTTGTGCTCCCCCCCCCCTCCCCCAAAGTCAACACTCTGAGCATGGGAAGAGAGGATTAGCATCAGTTTAAGTTGGAGGCTGGGGAGGTAGGCGGGTGGGGCTGGGTTTTGCCTCTTGGAGTTACTGGGCTTAAATTAACCCGAATCCATAAAAAGAGGTGTGGTGATGTGTCATGCTGCGAGGTAATCTGCATCAATGTTGGTATGTCATAATTGAGATGTCTCGGTTAATATTGATCTGTTACAAAAAAAAAATGCTCAACTCTTAACTTTCTGATAATTTTGGCTAACAATATGTTCATAGCTTTCTTTCCAAAAATGGCTGAATATAGACTATACCACCCCCAGCCTAAAATCGTGGAGGGGGCCTGGGCAGCATATGCCGCAAAATTGTTTTTTTTCACCCCCCCCCCTGTGTGCTGCCCACCCTTCCCTCACTGAAACCTTGTGTCCCCCACTTTGAAATGTCTGATTGATGCCACTCCTCCTCATGACTTTAATTATATTGTATGATTAATTTGGCTTTAAAAAAGTGAATCTGTGATTTGTCGCCCCCTGGCAGCTCCAGTGGCTGTACTACATGGGATGTCGCATTTAATGAGATTCATTATAACCAATTGGGACAAAAGCTGTCTCCTCATTAATATGTGAACTCCACAAACAAGTGTTGTCAATCAAATGTGGATTTTTTTGGACTAATGGTGAATCTCCACATTTTTATACCAGCAGAACCTAGTTGATTTTCCCCCCTTCATGTTATAGACCATTTAAGTGACTAGCGATGTACGTGACTAGCGATGTAATATGCGTCGACTTCGTGCCTTTCTATCATCACACAGTAAAATTTGCCTTGAACTCTTAATTATGGCTGCACAACATGGTATAGAGCCCTCGATCAACACTACATTAATGTCACAGCCATGCCTATTAGCCTTCACATTAATGCCAGGTTGCTAAGATCCGATCCAACAAACAAATGGTATACCGGGATGAGTATTCTTCGCGGAGAGGCTCTCCACGGATTAAAGGCATGACACTTATTTCTGGTCCTGGTTAAAGTGGAAATCAGTTTCTGATTCAAACTTGTAATTTGTGTATGAAGACGTACTGAAAAGTCACACTGATATTGTAATTATAAATAAATTATAAAGTAATATATTGAGAGTAAATAAAACACACACTGAAAACAAAATCACAGAAGAAACATATAGGTCACCAGAAACCTTGAACCCAACCCTTTACTTGATATAGAATTTTGCATTATTTAAATCAATTTGATATTTATATATTAACAGACAACAGTCAAGATGTTAATAAATAGATGTTATTATCCAAAATGTTTGGAATGTAATATTATGCACTGTGCTCAGTGAGTCATTATTGTATAATTGTTATTTTCAGTCTTGATGTGTGGCACTTGCCATATTATTCTGGTTGATATAGCCTAGTAATCTCAGTAAGTTGTTTACTGATCTGTGTCCTGGGGGGAGGGGTCTAAAGAAAGGGGGTACCCCTCACCCATTTTTTTTTTTGTATAATTTATGGCAAGGAATTATGACACATTTGTCTTGCTAAATTCATGGATGTTATTATCAAAAATGTTTGGAATGTAATATCACTTTGGTAAATTCATGGATGTTATTATCAAAAATGTTTGGAATGTAATATCACTGTGCTCGGTGGGTCATTGTACAATTGTATAATGTCATTTTCAGTCTTGTTGCGTGGCACTCGCCATATTTTTCTGGTTG
>JAODFY010045853.1:0-12509 GCA_027580055.1 Paracaudina chilensis | reverse complement strand
AATTTATGCAACTTATAAATGCCTGAAAAGTGTCATTTCCTGCAATCTGGGAGACATTTTTGGCTAAAATTTTTTGGCTACGCTACGCGCCAACCAATGGTGGCGCTCCGCTTAGATAGTATGACAACAGCACCCGGACAAAAAAGTGACAAGCGCAGAACACTGGGAGATAACTTACAGGATGATCTGCTGGATACTGAAGATGAAATGAAAGCTACAAGCAGCATAGTACAATCCACAATAGATCTGGTTGTACACGATTCTTCTTCTATATTGTCAGACATTGTTGAAGCTGAAGACCTGTCAGTTTTTAGATCAGAAAAACAGGAGTTACTACAAACTATTTCCAAATCCTTATCAAAATGAATACATCAGATTTTATAAAGTAAAGTAATACTTCTCACAATCTGTGGTTAATATTGGCGTTGGCTATTTCCCTCAAAATAATCGTGCAACAGGTCACGTTGATCAAGTAATGAAGCCTATTACTTTTCAGTATATATTCCACTGAAGCGACTGTTGAAAACCATTCTTGAAAGTAAAGACTATATGGCAGCAATAACCCAATACAACCCTGTTAACGATGGCCTACTCAGACACTTTCACGATGGGAGGTTCCATCAAGAACGCTTTCTTTCCAGAATCAAACACAAATCTTGGCTTGTTATATGTTGATGAATGTGAGGTTGTAAATCCTCTTGGTTCAAAAGCAGGGCTGCACAAAGTTGGTGCTGTTTATAAGACTATAATGAACATCCCACCCAAATTCCGATCATCATTAAGTAATTGTTTCCTTGTTGCGATCTATAATGCTGGTGATGTAAAGACATACGGATATGATGCAATTCTCCGGCCTCTTGTTAATGATCTTAAATCCCTGGAAACTGATGGAGTACATGTCACTACAAATGTTTTGAAAGGTACAATTAAAGCAAGTGTTGCACAGGTTGCAGGTGACTCAATGGACTGCTAGGATATGTGGAAAGTTTTGTTGGTAACCATTTCTGCAGGCATTGTGAAATGCACAGAAATGATATCAGAAGGTCAACTGTAGAAAATTGGGAAATTCTTCGTACCAATGAGTCTTACCAAGAAGATTTACTCCTTGAAGATCCTTCTTCTACAGGTATAAAAAAACACATGCTTCAGTGTTACATGCAACCATGCACTGCAACCATGCATGACCTGCTAGAAGGTGTGTGTGGCTTAGAACTTCACCTTCACCTGATAAGTGGATTTTTTGACTTGGATACTATGAATAGCAGGATAACAAGTTTCGACTATGGTCCAGTGGAGTCCAAAAACAAACCATCAGTAATACAAGAAAGCAAGTTACAAAGACCGGATGGTGCATCTGGCCAAATGTGGTGTCTGTTTCGATACCTTCCACTGTTGGTTGGAGACAAAATCCCAGAAGACAACGAGCACTTTGTATGGATTTTATATTTTCACCAGAACTAAGCATTGGAGATACTTTTTGAACTTTAAGGATCATCATGATCACTTTCTGGTCGCAACCTTAAGCCAAAACATCATTTCATCACACATTGTCCCCTGGTAAGGTACTGGACAATGAGGTTTGAGGCGAAACACAGCTTTTTCAAGCGTCTTGGGCATATTGTATGTAACTTTAAGAACATTTTGAAAACATTGGCCTACAGACAGCAGATGTATCTTTGCCATAATTTGTTTTCTGGAAATGGCCTTGTTGAAAGAGACATGGAAATTGGACCAGGTTCTACTGTGCTATTAGCTTCATTGCCAATTTCTTGAGCACTGCTATGGGAATCATGTTGCAAACTGGTGCATTGTAAGTCATTAATGGTTCTTACAGGAAAAAACGACAATTTGGAGCCGGTGTTTCAGAAAATTCTGTATGTAGTTTCTTTGGAGACTGGAGTCAAACTAATAACTGAGTACTGGGAATTCTTGCATTATGATAGGCATACTCACTCTACAGATGAATTGAAGTTGTCGGTACTATCAGTAGATGACCTGTACTACTTCCAGCCTCTCCATGCTACAAAGAGCTACAAGCCAGAGGATACCATGTCCTATGTTTCTCTGAGACATAATATTCACTAGGTTAGTTATTATTTTTATTTTCGGTTAGTTATTATTTTTATTTTCGGTAACAGTGACAGCTTAACGCTAATTTGTCAATCATATTATAATTCTTAATTTGTCATATTTTATACAGGAATCTCAAGTGGTAGACGTTGATACTGATTCCTCTTCTGTTATAACCGGCTATTCTTCTCAAGACAGTGGCTCTGTTCTTTCCCCATCAACAAGTTCTTCTTCTTGTGGCCCTCTGACTGACACAGCAGGTCCTCCAGCGAAAAAATTCAAGGCTGATTTTGTGAGTTACAAGTTCATTGTGGTGTTATTCGACACATCAATCAATAGGGAGCTGAAAACTACCCAACATCAATAATAGCTGTAATATTGTACGTACGACTGTTATGGGTATAATTTTGGGCTGACAGGGCTGTTTTGACTTGCAATGTTGTGGCTGCCCTACAAAATATTTATACATGGGTGTGTTGCTCCAAAAATCGCCCCTTGCACCTCATTCGTTATCTCAAAATTGTCTTGGAGAAAGGGAAGCGGAGAACACCCCTCTTCCTTTGAACCACTCCCCCACCCCTAGGATGGTTTCGCGATAGGGCATGCAAGCTAGCCACCCCACTACTCTTACAATCCGTGGAAAACATTGACGGTATATGGAATAATTTATCATCCCGAAAATGACACACTGCCCTAATATATTTTTATGGCATATTCCACCAATGACACCATATGTATTCCACTATGGTGTAATGTCTTCTCTGGGGAATAGTAGGAATAGTATCACTAGAAGTGGATTAGATTATATTGCTGAGAAACAAGCCGTCAAAAATGAAGAGAAATACTGGATAATTCAATATTTAATCATAAAATGTCTTTTTTTTCACATTTGGTAATTCGTCACATCCCATATTTTCATACATGGTTTGATTTTAAACTGTCAAATATGAAAACACTCTACAACAAATATGAAAATATTACAGAGTGTCAGGAGATTACTTGAAGAACACCCCGAAGGTACACTCAGCAGAAGAGGTCGATTACAAATGGTTCGGATTCTGGTGGCCTCCATTATTGACAACTACGGAGACAGGTACATATTTCAATTTTCTCTACCATGAATCCATAATTCAGGCCAGAGGTTCCCAACCTGTAGACTGTGACTCAGAACTGAGCTGCAATTGCGATACCGTGACAGTTTTGGTAGGGTCGCGGGCTACTTTCCAGAAGATTTTTTTTTATATAGTAGTATTTATAAAATATATATACACACGTCACTCGGGTGAATCCGTCAGGAAACTGCATGGGAGAATCCCTCCTCCCCCCCCCCTCCCGTCAACAAAAGTGGCACCCTTTACAAGATAAATTCCGTCTTTGCATGTTATGAAGTCACTTTCCCACATGGTGGTAACAAAATACCATTTTTTGTGCGCTACACATGCCTTATCAGGGATGTGCCTATTTGATTTTGAGTGCCGGGTAAATTGTTACAGTCCGGGGGGTGGGGTCCCCACCCCTTTGAAAAAATTGCCTTTTCCAGACTTGTCTTGTCTTGTACTATGCAAACACCAACTTGTGGTTATCACTGCATTGGGGAAATAGCAACTTGATGAAAGATGGTGCAATATTCAGGTCTGATCAGACAAATGGAGTATCCCAAACTGAAGGATTTTGACATCTTCTTAATCTTTGTTTATTTTTTGGACAATATCGAGCTGGACGTACGTGGTTATACAGTAGCCTGTAGCCCGCGTCTAACCCATTGCTACATTCACCTGTTCAGCTACAATCCTCGACAAAAGTATACGGGACAGATCCGGCCACGGCTTCCCATATCAATGTTGCTATTTTGAAGCGAATAGGCCCCAACATTGATTGAGGGGGGTGGGGAGGCCGGGGATGTATTGAGTAGTGTTTTGCCGAATTTGTCCCGTCATTCTGTCAAAGATTGTAGCTCCCGTGTAACTTTGTTTACAACGGTATGCTATGGACATCAGGATATGCCCACCAGTGTATTGTTTGGTGAACTGCTAAATATTTTTTATATTGCTTCCATTTCAGGCCAAAAAGTGACATAAAGCTGGCCGTTGCAAAATGCATTGTGACAGAATTCCCTTCATTAAAGGAAGGAGAAGGATATGTAAGTTAATTAACTCTAACCTCGGTTGAAGGTCTGTCCATATGTTAAACGACAAATGCCAGCTGTATACCAAGTATATCGACAGACTTCACATTTAACTGTGTCTTTAACTTTGTCCTTTGTCCTGGTCATAAACACTAATCAGACACTCAGATACTCCTACGTTTTTATTCTCTTCATATAATGTTAAAACAATTAGGCTGACCATCTTTATATATACTAATCTGTCAGTTAACCCTGGTGTGTAAATGTAACACAGTGTACCTTTTATTCCATATTGAAACATAGTTATTGCTGTGTCTTGTGATAAAAACAAGTTGGAGGAGTGGCGTAGGACTTGAAATTATAAAGAAAGCTTAACCTTTTGATATTGCCAAATGGTAGATACTCAAAAGTAAAATGTGATATTAGACCGGCACCAGGCACTGTTTGGCTCCCATGAGCAACACAATTAATTTCCCTATAAACCAGGAGCCAATTTTCACCTTTTTGTGATTAATTCGTGAAACTATGGCAACTGATCTAAACTAACCAGCAAATCCCCTTATCCTACTGTATACAGTGTTTATTTTATGGAAGGATATTAACAAAATATTGGTGATTTAACTATTCATGTTTTATTATCTTAACAAAGCACTAAAAAAAAGTGAGTTCCTTATCTTATGCATAATCACTTAGCCATAGCCTATACAAACTACTTGGGTATTCGTATGGTACAGTGTTGTACCATACCTTTTCCTAACGAATACCCGTCTCTTTGCTAATATTTCTGCAATGATAAAAAAGTATGTCTACTTAAAAATATCCAGTACAAGTTTTCTGCTCAGTTAATTTTTCCAAGATAATATGTGACCAAAATGCAATTTTGGTCACATATTATCTTGAGGGTGAATGCCGTGCTTTTTTTGTAGAACCTGCAGGCTAGTTGTCATGGCAACTGATGTAGTAATATATAACCTAGGAATAATAATAGGCGACGTAATGTGAAAGGGTCCCCCTCATCCAGTGCCCAAAAAAGCTATTGAGTAATATTCTTTTATTCAAAAGATGGAGGTAAAGAGTATGTGAATTACCTTAAAGGAGGAAAACCCAAATCAGCCTACAAGATGTTTCAACAAGCCAAATTAGTTTTTCCTTGTTCACTTTTTTGTAAGCAACAGCTACAATTCTGCGTTTTGCCAGATTAGCAAAACACACACAATTTGTGAAATTGTGACTCAACAGACTTTCAGGATGTCCTTTAGTTCAATTGTTGTTGTTTCATGCGGGGTCATGAAAGCCCTTATTTGATATTCTTACCTTTTCAATGAAATATTAAATCATGTATGATGCTTCGAGCAGCTATCATACATTTTACTTAAATTTGGCTCAATAAGGTTGAAAACTTAAAAAGGTGTTTGTGAACTTTTGCTTCTGAAATAGTTTCTTCTATGAAATACATGTTTGCAGGACTATAGACAAACTTAAACTAAATTCGAATATGTTGGTCCAACAAAGTCGCTTTACATGCTGATCTTGGGAATGTTAATTAGTATGGATCACCATAATTTCTGATTTTCTGTCAATGATGTAACATCAAACTCTGTTGTTCACTCTCTCTCTGAACTTTCCATCATCTCTTTAACTAAAGAGTTATTTTTGTTCCATGTTTTTGGCTGACAGCCTATCCAGTAAAGCAACTATACTTCACTTGTTCAAAGGTCAATTGGTCCTGACTGGAGGTCTGACTGCTGTGGAAGCAATTGCTGTACCGGATTGGAAAACCCATACTCCACAATTTACCTAAACATCTGGTCATTATATTTTGTTTTCAGAATCCACCATAACGGATGAAAGAGTGGCTGCGACACAACATACAACCACTAGACAAGGTCACGGATTACATGCAGAAGACTGCAGTTAAAAGGATGACAACTACACCATGGAGATGATTCTGAAAGGTTATTTGATACCCCGGGCATGGTTAGTTTATCTTTACTTGTAAGGTTAGTATTTAGATGAGGTTATGAATTTGACCCAGGTAAGGAAATAATGGGGCTATTTTCGGACTGATGGATCTTAAATTTTAGCTGAAACTGCTCTCACTACAGCAATATGTATGTGCAAAATGACCTGCCTGGTCCTTTTTTAGTGCTATTGCATAGGCTAAGCGCTAATCGCCCTCAGTGTTACACTAGCAGCATTTTTTTACAGGTTTCTCTTCAGGGGTGGGTAGACGAGCGAGCGCAGCGAGCCCTATTCCAGCAGGGGGTTCAAAAGCTCTGACTATTAAGGTGCTCAGAGAGGGCATGTGAGCAATTTTAGGCATACATTTGCAGCATTTGATGAACAGTGGTCAACACCCTGTAACACCCCGTAGATAACACCATGTCATGTGACTGGGTGTGCATGCCATTTGTGATCAAATTATGGAGCCATCAGTGACATGCTTGATTAGTTGAAAAATATGATTCTGTCATAATCAGTGAACTACAATTTAGTTGCTGTATGCTCTTGTAGAAATACTTGTTTCTGTGCTGGTAAAAAAAAAAGAAGAATATTAATGCTCCATATTCTCTATGTATGCTCTATGCACACAAAAAAGTATGTCTCTGATATACGATGGGTAGCCTGTAGTTGGGGCTTGGAACGTGATGAGAAGTACTCTGCAAGTGACTCTCTGCAAAACTATTTGTTACTATTTATTCCTTGCCGGAGGTAAAAGAGATCTATGCAGTCACGCTTGTGTGTGTGTCTCTCTGTGACACTGCTTGTGAACACGATGTCTCTATGAGGTAACATTCAACTATTCTCATACTTGTTATGTTGATTACCCATAATGAGTTCCCCGGTCCCTATTGTTTTTAGGTCAAGTCATCTGAAGTCAACAGAGGTCAAAGAGTGAAAATCTTGTAAACACGGTAACTAGACAAGGTGAACTTGGATCAAGTTGATACTTGGTAGATATGTTCCCATATTGAGTTCTAGGTCCCTATTGATTTTGGTATAGGTCAAAGGTCATTTGAGATCAACAGAGGTCTAACATTGATTGCTAACATTCATGATATCTCAAGAAGTTTAACTTGGATTGATCTCATACTTAATATGTGTGGGTTGGCCTCAGTGAGTAGATAAACATTGATTGTGTTGGAGGTCAAGTCATCTATGGTCAACAGGGGTCAAACACAGTGATGATCATGTAGCTAATTCTGCTTTTGTCGACTTTTGCAGGTGGAACTCGATTTCCGCACAATTTCCTGCCAATGTGCAGGACAACTGGACAAACTATTTGGTGATCCACCCGAATACAGGGTATGCTTAGAAATGGGGTAAAAACCCAATGCTACTGTATATAGGTTATGGTTATGTGCATTAAAGCTGTGTCCCTGATCACCATTATTAAAATTGCATTGGTTTATACCATTAGACCAATGCAATTTTATTAATGGTGTTCAAGGACACCGCTTTAATGAACAAAAAGCATTTGATATTGTACATAACCATATCATTCTATTTGACCAACAAATGACCAGTAACTTAAATTTTCTCAACATCACTTTTAATTCTGTGAGAGAAGGAACAGTTACTTTGTTTTCCACGTTCCATTGTTGTTATGAAATAAAGGTTATAAAAGAGAAAACAAATACAGGGCTCGATAGCACCGACGGCAAAAAGCCGTCGTGCCCTCATTGTTTGCTGGGGTGCCCCTGGAAAATACGTCCAGCCGACAGCAAAAAGTTGCTGTCGTTCCCGCCCTTGTTTTGCCGTCGGTGCCCCTCCTTTCAGTGCTGTTGCATTCCGAGTAGTACAATATAAAGTAACCCAACACATCTTGGGGAGATTTTGTTTTATTCGTCCTTTCGGTTGCTGAGGATCTTTTTACTCTCTGTTTCAGCAGACACAGGTTTGTATATAAACGCAAACGTTGGTGAGATCGTTGTTGATTCGATGATCTTTTTACTTTTACACAGTAAGTCAAAAGGACTTCTCCATTGAGTTACCTGTATGTGAGAAAACTCGCACACTACAATCCCATTGACTTTGTCGCATGAAATCAGACTTGTTTCAGTCGATTTCAGTTCCGTCACTTACTTTACAATATTAATTGTGCGGGAATGTTAATACGAGAACTGTTTTGTAGAAGTAGTAACTTTTATTTCGGAAACATATCAGTCAACAGTTACTTGGAACAAAGTAGTGACGTACCATGTCAAATGGAACATACCACATACGGAAAGGGGTGGTGTATTAACCATATTTATGTACCTCAACAAGACTAATTATTATATGCACGTAAAAGTTGATTTGTGCCCTACAATACATGCGTGTACTGAATATCAACCACATGAACAGTAAAAGTTGTATTACTTTTACTGCTTCTCAAATGGCGTAGTACTGTGTAGACAAAAAAATGCTATCATGCCCTTCACAATTGGAACCTACCAATAGCATTTTTGCTTTGCCAATGTTTAGCCCTTCAAATACCATTAAATAGGATGACCTTTGACATCAAACCATGAGTAGGACTGAAACATTTGGGCTGTGGTGAATATTCATTTATTTATGTGTATCAAATGTCATTCTGAACATTTCTGAAGATTACCTCAATGTCATTGACCTAAACACCCCCCCTAATGTTTATTAAATCAAAGCATTCTTGAAAGTGTGGACGAATGAATATAGCTTTGCTAGTGTTTGCAATACATTTAGTTAATTATCTTGATCATAAATAACTGTATTCATCGTCTTGTTCCTAGATGGAATCGTAACAGTTAGTTGTTCTGTTTCTTTTCATCTGTTTCTTTTCAACTATTACCAGCCATCCTCCCTTGTGGGAGAAAAAAAGGGGGAAAGAAGAGAGCTACAGTGCTGGATGCAATAAAGGATATTCAGCCGGTAAGATTGGTATTTCTCACCATGAACATCTCAACAAAAAGCATGCAAATTTGTGGGTTCCCTGGTTGATTGGCCGGTTTCCCCCTCCCCTCAGATGTCTGGTGCTGCCACTGGGAATTGAGAAGCTGCCCCCCCTCTACCTCTGATGCACACTATTGCAGTGGCATAGTTACGGAGGGGGGGGGGGCGCATTCCCCCAGAAATGCGCATTCTCTGGATATGTGCCAAACAATGCGCATTCTCCCAGAAATGCGCATTCTCTGGATATGTGCCAAACAATTTGTTTTGTCATAATTAGGCTCCCCCAGTTGAATGAACGTCATGCTTCCCTCATGCCCCTACCTTCTAGGCTATGCCACTGTACTATTGGTCGAGTTTACCAAAACACCTTTTTTGCATTGACAGTAACATTTTACCGATTATGAATTTGGACATGCAGCTCAGGTTGTGACCTGTGACCTGAAAATTCTTCAGACAGGAGATTTAAATCATTATAAATATGGAGATATTTCTGCAGGTTTAGAACACAGTATATGGATACACAGATGATTGAACCACATATCTTCTATATAAACAAATGCCCTACAAATTGTAGTGTAATAATGGTCACTCTGCTTAGCTCACATGATGGCCAAGCTTACATAGATGGATCCCACATCAACAGTTTTGAGCCGTCATTGCAGACCCTAAAATGAACCATTTGCCCTGTAAACATTCTTTCCTTTCTTTTAGCGGATTTAAAAAGGTATTCTGTTTCAACAGTTTTAATATAAAATTGCATATATAAAGTTTTAATATAAAGTTTTTGAGTTATGGGTCAGAACTATTCAGCAGTATTGCAGTAACAACTATTTGAAGGCTGATATGCAATACACCCTGCTTGTCAATAAAATTTCTTGGATGATTCTTCATTTCAATTGACTTGGCAAGATTTTCTCCCACCCAACAAAGTCACCACACACAAAGTCCATACACACCACACACACACACCACACTCCGGTCCATATGTACCCCGATTGAGAATCACTGCACTGAATGATCACAATATAGGCTGATATGGTATTGGCTTGTTTATTGATCATAAAAAGGAGTGTCATGTAGCAAAGCATGAAATAAGGGAATTATTCACATAGACCTCATGAGATGTATTTTCTTTTTCTTCAGATTGGAACCAACATTCCAAAATATCTGGAGGAGGTTGCCAACTCTCAACCCTATGTCCTAATCCTGGGAGAACGCCTGGAGATAACAGCAACGTTTGTCTGCCTGACAAACTTCATTACTAGCAGTGGATGTGTGTTTCAAACTATTTTATCTGTTAAACTACGTGGGAATTTTTACAGAAGGTAGTATATGGAATCAATGATGGAAAAGGCAAAACATGTCCTGCTGTCATTGCCATGAGAGCCAGTCTCTGTAACAGTACCTGTTGGGGTTATCTGGTGAGGGGATCTTCAATATCTCTTGATAGCTGTCAGGGGTGACTGTATCAGAGGAGGATCTTTTCTTAAATTGGGGGAAATATAATAGGGTAGCCAGTCACAAATGTGATTAAAGACCGATAATAACGTAATCGCAGATGTTGAGCGAATCGATGTCAAGTGGAGGTCTGCTGCCTGTGATGATATCATCATAGATCTCCAATCACATTTGTGACCGGCTAAATCAGATAATGTGGCTAGGTTTCTGGAGACCGCATATTTCAGTTTGGCAGTGGGGTTGTGTGAGGAGGGGAAGGTGGAGCTTTTTATACTCTTTTTTCAGAAATTTAAATGTTGCTTTCATGGTCGCTCAGGGCTTCAGTCACTTGTTAATTTGTGATATACGTATATAAGTATATGGCGGGTAATTAATGCAGGGAATGTTGACACCGGTTTGGGAAGGGATAGCAGAAATATGTTAGTTTAAAAGTTATGTTAGTTTAAAATTTTGTTTGATACTGTGTCAAAACCATCATATGTGGGTTGTCTTAGTGAGTAGATGATTGTGTCAAGGGTCATTTGAGGTCAACATCATTCAAATACAGAAAAATCAAAACCATTAAGTATGCATGAATTAAGCACACATAATTCACTTTGGCATGGAATCACCTAAACATTTTGGCTTTCTGGTTGCTCATTTTAATTTGGATCATTCCTTTTTTTAAATTCTAAATGAGTACCGGTAATGATTTTATTGACTTTACTCTTTATTTCGAGGATGGTTTGCAAATAACAGGTTTGCAAAACTCATTATGTAACTTTAAGTGGGTGTTTGGGGGGGGGGGGGCTTAAGCTTCATTCACTTCATTATTAACCCTGACTGCATATGTTAAATATTATAATAAATTTACTAAAACCATAATCCATATCGTTAATCCATAACCATAATCCATATCGTAATCCATATATTGCAAAAATAGTAAAAGCAATAGAGCCATAATTCCCTCTGTCATATTCATACTCCAACAGTTTAGCTTTTACCCCTTCCAGGTTTCAACTTCTCGGTTAAGCTTAACATGGAATTTCTAGTTTGACCGGAAAAGTGCCATAAATTTTACTTTATTCCCGGTTAAATTCCCTGCGACACAAGTGTCCTGGCATGTTATGGTTTTGGGTCTGCCGTTGTCTCCGCCGCCGCCAGAAACTTTTCGCGTTAGCACAATAACTCACCAACCAACGCATTGTCTGATTGATCCAAAACTTTGCACACATGTATGCCATAGAGAAATCTCGGACGGGTTCGCCCCAAAAGCTGGGGCCGGGTAATATGCATAATTTCTGCAATTTTTCAAAGTTCATGAGATTTTAACAAAATTTGGTGGATGTGGACTACATTTAGTTCCGGCAAAGGTGGCGGTCATCGGAGGTCAAATTATGCGACTTTCCAAAGTTGGTCGGATTTCACCAAACTTCGTGGATGTGGACCAAAGTGAAGGTCGTTCGGAGGTCATTCGAGGTAAAATATGCTCCTATAGTGTTTGCGGAGCAAATGCGTGTCTAGTTCAATGTCAGAATTAACAAGGAATTCCTGGTTATTCCGACCAGAAAAGTGTTAAAATTCGACTTTATTCCCAGGAAAGTGATTAAATTTGACTTTATTCCTAGTTAAATTGACCTAATTCAATGTCAGAATTAACATGGAATTCCTGGTTATTTTGACCAGGAAAGTGATTAAATTTGACTTTATTCCTAGGTTAAATTGACCTAATTCAATGTCAGAATTAACATGGAATTCCTAGTTATTTTGACCAGGAAAGTGATTAAATTTGACTTTATGCCTAGGTTAAATTGACCTAATTCAATGTCAGAATTAACATGGAATTCCTAGTTATTTTGACCAGGAAAGTGATTAAATTTGACTTTATGCCTAGGTTAAATTGACCTAATTCAATGTCAGAATTAACATGGAATTCCTAGTTATTTTGACCAGGAAAGTGATTAAA
>JAODFY010045743.1:0-12521 GCA_027580055.1 Paracaudina chilensis | reverse complement strand
CCGCCATTTGCTGAATGCTTCTGTACATAACGTTTGTTCATCTCTTCATTCTACCCTCGTTGCAGGATAGGTGCAAAAAATGCAATGTTGTTTGATAGGCCTAAGCTGTCAATATACACATCTATCCTATATTTATAATAACGCTAGGATCGCCTGTGGCTAGACCCATACAATTACACAGAGACAGACCTGCCAACCTGTCGTGTACAAAAATAGGGAGATTTTCCAAAAATATAGGGAGATTTGCAAAACCTACCCAAAATAATATGAAACAACAGAAAAACATATTTGCGGGCATCATACAATGCAGGAATTTAGTAAATGGGAAGGTTAATTTATGCATCTAGCTGTATCGGTGAGGTTCCATATATTGAATAGAGACTGTGGCAACGAGACTTCAGCTTACGAGATGCTACTGTACAGTCAGTGTTTCTCCAACCTACAATAATGTCGTCTGCTTGACAGACGCAATGTTTGTGGTGCACTCCATTGCAGTTAGTATAACGAATATAAACACACACGCATATAGCAAATGTTTCATACTCTCATTCATTCATTTTTAGTGGAAACTAATGTGTGAACTGGATTTATTTCATGTCCCAATGTACGATAATTTGGAAAGAGTAATCCTAGTTTGCTGAAAACTTCAGGAATATATTTCTTCAATGGGATGACCCCAAAACCGGGACTCCGTGAGATTGACTCATGAAAACAGGAGGTCGTGATATTGGAGTAAAAACCAGGAGACTCCCGGTAAAACCGGGAGGGTTGGCAGGTCTGCAGAGACCAATAATTTTTCCATATTTTGAAACTTTTCGAAATGTATATTTAAAAAAAAAAAAAAAGACAAACTTAATGGTTCTAATTTATAATCCGTACCCGGAAGTAACAACATGACATCCCCTAGGCCCCAACCCTTACTTTTAGTTTTACCCTACGTGGTGGCTATTTACCTGACCATCGGTCAAATAAGCAGTGCAGTCGTGCTTATTCGCCCAACGATTGGTTGAATAAGCAGAGCTAGATACCCTGACTATTTATCCGACCATCGGTCAAATAAGCAGAGCAGTCATGCTTATTCACCCAATGATCGGTTGAATGAGCAGAGATACCCTATTTACCCAAACATACAGAAAGATTCCTCCCAAATTTGCCTGGCATACTCAGACAACTTTCCGAACTCCATGCCCCGTGCTACTGCTAGGGCCAGTGGTACGTGTTCTGCATGCTGCATACACGTACACTGGCTCACAGCCTTGCAGTTGCAGACTTTTTTCTACCATACCAATAGTACCAAATACCACTACTTGCTATGTACTGTGTCCATGCACTGGACTCGCATGCAATATTTCACACGAGATCATAACCAGTAGGAAATTCATGCTGATTAGTCCCCGGGGTTTGCAAAATTAGATGTCATTGGGTAATTATGTACATGAAGGTCGGGTAAATAGCCACAATGTTTACCCTAACCTCAAACCACAACACCTAACTTTACCCTAACCTGAATCCATACCCTAACCCCTACCCCACCCCTGTTGAATGCATCAGTACTTCACAGATAGTTACTGCATGATGACAGCTAGTTTTGGACTGGCTATTGGGGTGCTTTTTTTGTACACTCGGAACAGCTACTGCACACAGAGCATTTGTAATATGCCTAATGTACAGTAGCAGTCAGCTACTATGTATCCTAGATTACTGTTAGAGCTATATCTTAAGTTAGGATCATTTAGGAATACATAAATTTGCTGAAGGTTGCCAAGCGCCTGCTGGAAGCAATATTATCCAAATATCTTGTTCTGTTAAAAGTTAAATTGTATTCAGTGAACACTTGATATGGAGGCTGTCATGTTAATTCTAGAATGACATCACATGCATTTGTGTAATTAATAAACTGGCTTATAACAGAGTAAACATCTGTCATATCTAGTGCCGCTTTATATTATACTTCAAGTTTGTTAGATTCCTTGTTATTATTATGCTAATCAGTTCATTGTGGTTACTTTCTTAAATGTACTTGTTCTCTGCTGTACGAGCGCAGTCTCTCTTAGTTCGTCATACAGTTACGTTAATAGATTCGTTATACAGATACATCCTTGCTGTTTGTGTTACTGTTGTTCTACATTCTACATTACCTTACGTACCGGCCACGGTATAATAACATAATTAATCAAGGACCATTCATAACAACAAATTAGCTGATATTTTTTTTTTCATATGGGATAAAAATTGTTTACACTCCAAAACAATGTATTTGCTCATCTGAAGCATTTTGTGTAGCATTTATGCCCAAAATTGTGTTATGGCTATGGTTAAGTGTACAAAAAAACTGCTCTTTATTTATTTTTAAAATTGCATATCAATTTCAGCAATTTATAATATATATAATGTTTTGCACAGTTGGGTAATGTTGTTCATTGTTTCAGCTATAAGCACATTACATGGTCAACTCCCACATTCACAATATCTGAAACAGTTTTCTCCTTGTCAACACTGGTTCTTTGTGCTGTTGCTAATAGCCAGCCAGGCTCAGGTGGATAATCAGGTGGCCAAGGTACAACAAAGGAAGTGTTTGTCATCTAGTGGCATTGGGGATCAATAGTTAGAGTGCTGAATAAACTGTCTTATTGTGACAGAGCTTATCAATTATGATTAATCAATTCTGGTTGTTCAATCAATCAATGTTACCCCTCATTGATGATGTGAAGTATATCTCTCACATAGGAAAGTTTAATTTGAAGAGGCTGGGGAAGGTGGGTGGGGGGGGGGGGATGGATTTCTAATTCGGCTAATTGCACTTTCCTTAAAAGGAATGCAATTTATAGACAACACCTGATTAAACCTGCTAGAATTGACTATTTCTACATTTGTGACTGAGATATCTTTGAAGCAGGATCAGACTGATTTATTCAAAAATTGTATTATGTAATACATATAGTTATGATACTATATATTATAATCCTGTAGGTTTCCAAGTCCAAAGTGTATAAAGTGACTACACTGGTATTTCAAAAAAATATATTTTTCCTGACTTGACACAGAGATATGCTGTTTTATTAAACAGGATTCAGGTGATTTTCTGTGAATTTTACATATTTACTGAAATTTGTACTGGTTTGTAGGATGCTTGAGTGATGGCCGGACAGCCGGAGCTTATTAACTTTGAGTGCCCGTTAGCGAGTGCTAGTACTGGTTACGCCTGACTGGCGCCAACCGGCATAGCAACAACATTGTGTAGATGTCCTCAATATATTTGTGCAAGTGATAGTTTAGTAGATTAAGGGTAAAGAAGGACATATGCCCTCATTAAGGACCCATGTATCACAAATAACCCAGGCTGCCAAATATGGTCATGGATGAGCACTGGCTTTCCAGCCTTTTTCCAGCCAAGTTCTCACATGATGATGATGAAATGGATGTGAACCCATCCTAGTCTCGGAACCACCATTTAACGTCCCCCTCCGATGGACATGAGTGTGTGTAACACATTTCTTTACCACTTTTCTCAAATTGGGGAGGTGAAATCAACTTAATATGTCACCGTTGTGCGACAGCCGTATCCAACAACATGAAGCCGACAACCCCCTTCAACAACATCAGTACAGCTTCAAAGAAGCCAAGAGACCAGCTAGAGATTTGAACCCGAGATTTGAACTAGAGATCTGACTGCCAGTCGGACACTCTAACAATAAGCTACACATACCTTAGTTTGACAGGGATATATACAAGTGTTTATAATTTGTTGCTATATTTGTCCAAGCTTTGGTGTGACTGATAAAGGGGTATTGAAATTGTGCAACTACCTGAATTTGACTGCGTGGATGAATAAACTTGAATATGCTCTCAGTTCCTGTTTAGTTATTCATATAATAATACCACCATAGCTTACAACGCCATCGTACCTGTTAACACCTGCTAATTAACATCAAGGACAGGTATTTGACCCCCTTTGTCATACAGTAAAGAAAAGAAATGAGAAAAAGGACCGTTTCTACTGAACAGACTTGTGAACAAATATTTTTGTATGGTAAAAAGTAGAGAGGGGAGTTTTTTTTTAGTGATCTAGATGCAAAATGGTGCTCCAATTGATTTTTTTAAATAAGGAACCTCTCAAAATAGTGTATATTCATTGTCAGCACTTTTATTTTGGACAATGATTATAAACTCTAGGGGGGGGGGGGAGCAAGTGGGGGGGGTGGCAAGATATGAAGTTTTGGGCAAATGCCCCCCACCCCCACTGTCATTCCAATTGGGTACAATAATATCAGACATGATGCAAAGTATGAGACACTCCCCCAAATGATGAATAGGCCTATATACCTTATCTATTATGGTCACTACAATTTTTTTTTAAACTGCAATTTTCACTAAGAAATGTGTTTTTTTGTTAACCCAAAGCATTTTAGTTTGATTTTTCAATAGTCCCTGCCATCATACAATGTCCTAAAATCGAATGCATAACAATTGATGGGCTGACCAAAGTAGAAGATTTGTAGCATATATGGGGGACGAGAGTTGTATACAGTTTTAAAATTACCATATATATTCATTCTAATAGAAGCTTGTGCTCTAATAGTAGCACACTGCCACACATACATTGTCAACTTTATGATTTAAATATTATTCCCCATCAATAATAGCACACTTTAAAAATTGAAATAACACTATTGAAAAGCTCCTTAAACTGTTAAAAATGTAGCTAAAAAATAGCCAAAGCTGGTATCGATCTGTAGTTAGACGATGGTGCCCATGGTAACAATCTTTTTAGTTTTGTCCTTAAAAATGAGTTACAGGATCATCACCATGGTGATTGTTTTTCATGTGCATGAGACTATGCAGAATTTGGTATGTTCTTTGATCTGTGGTCGTTTTTATGGATGAATTTTTGTAAGTAAGCCTGTGTCCTTTGCCATCCTATTATACATGTACCTGTTTTGCGAATCATTACCCCTAATAACCGCGCTTGGTTTTTGTCTTCTAATAGAATGAAGGGGAAGGGGACATTTCACATGATCTTTGACATTTTAATTTATAACTGCATTGTTTTGTATTTATTTTAGGATTGATATATTTTTTTATTTTCTATGAATTTAATGTCAGTTTCTACTGTTTCTTTATACTCTCCAGACTATCCCGAGGGACTCAATAAGCCATGCGCTAGAAGCGGGCACGCTGCGGTGGCAGACAACAAAAATCTCTACATGTATGGCGGATACAATCCAGTCGCCGAACTGGAATTCGATCATGAATTCATTCAGTACAACCCATTGTTCAAAGAGGTTTGATTGATCTTAATTTTTACCAAGTAGGCCTGTTGTAATAATGTGAAGGTTGAGAATGCATTGAAAGTTTGCTACATACATGTTGTTACCTGGAACAAGGAAAAGTTTGGTGTGGTCTTTTATAGTTTATAACGAACATAATGACGGTGTAAACCTCACGCAACCTTTTTAGATGAATACCAAGACATCCCAGTCTACTATTAGAGGATACCAATCTACCTTACAGACATTTACTGAATGAAGGTGGGGTTGCAAGTAGCGAGTTTCCAGTGACATTTAGAACTCACATATTCCTAATTTAATGAACATGTTGGTTAAGGTTCTCATTGAGGTGTTTATAGTTGCATTTGAAGTTACTACAACAGGGCCCCGTTCCACAAAGATCGAACTTACGCACGATCTTAAAATTGAACGTAACTTCGATTTTTGCAAGATCGATTGTAAGCTAAGATTGATCGCTACGTACCGTTCCACAAAATCAAACTTAAGATACGCACGATTTTAATTAAAAGTTGCTAGATTGACGAGCCTGTTCGTAAATCTGTAGCAACCAACGACCAACGATGCATAGTCTGCAACAATGCTTCCTAGCCTAACGTCTTTGTTCGAACCTGGTAAACGGTGAGGCTTAACACTAGGCCTATGCTAAATGTTAGTGTTTGCGACTTCCAACAGGCTCAGTTGCCGTAATATTTTGTACATAATAAGTACCGTTCTTGACAGTGCTACTGGGACAAGCTAGCTTCAGTTCATTCGCATTCTGACGGGCTAAATTATGACTAGGCTATACAAAACCTACTGCATTTTAGTGGGCTAAATTATCGATGAAGTCTTAAACGTAGGCTTCTTGTATGTTTAGGAGGTTATTTATTCCCAATCAACATCAGCTAGCCTACAGGTGTCAGCGGCCGGAAAGTAGTTTAGTACCGCTAGTTTACAGATTAGTTAACTTTACAGATTAGTTGGTAAATATTCTTGGAGGTATTTTTTGGCCGGTGGTCTGCATATCATTTTCCCTTTTGGGTATAATTCTTGATCTGCCTAACGTTAGGCCTATGCCTAAATTCCACCCTGGCTAAATAAAAATGAATCATACAGAAAAGAAGCACCACATCTCATATAAGGACACTTGATTATTAAAAGATGTCTTCCACTTTGACCCCTCCCCCAGGACATAGTAAATATGCTGTGGGCGAGACTGGAGAGGGGTCTAGGCATAAATATGATCAGCAATCAAGTGTAATTTATTGACTTCAATTTACACAAGAAAATACTCCTCCTAAACAGTGCACATTATCAACATGGCCCCGAAAAAGTGCAAGAAAAATGCTCATCCCCTGACAACCCCCGATCGACTGTAGTGAGAACCCAGGTCGTGCTCGAAGAAGTTCCTCAAATATATGTAAATTTGAAATGGTTTTTTAGCGATGTTTAGGGTTGAGGGGCCATGGACCTCAGGGAGCTATCGCCGAGGGGCCACGAGCCAAAAAAGTTTGAGAACCACTGTCTAGCTGGTCACCACAATATCATATTTCATCACCCAACCTTATCACCACTTCCTCGTTAAACTTTTCTCTAGATGTGGAAATTCAATTTTGACGAGCTCTCCTGGGAGTTGGTGAGGAACCGGGGGACGGTACCCCTGCAGCTGGCGTCCATGTCCATGGCTCGGTGCGGGGACTACGTGGTCCTGTATGGTGGGACGGGGTTCCCCTTCGGTCATCAGAAGAGTACTGCGCTTTACTGCTTCAACACAAAGGACAACCGGTGGAGGGCCATCTCAGGCCACAAGGAAACTCCAGACAGCACTTATGGACAGGTAGGAGAGGGTTGTACGGTTGTGGGAAGGGGGGGATAAGGTGTTAACTGTAATGTGGGGAGAGGAATGAGGGCAGTGTGGGCTGGTCATATAATGGTAAAGGGTGGGGGATTGTAGGATGCCCATTGTCCAACATGATGAGCAACTCCTGAAAATCATTTGTAGAGTGGTTTATAAAATTGCAGGAATTGTTATTGAAGGTTCAGGGGTTAACTCTGGTCAGATCAGAGGGCCAGTTTAGATTTGGCAGTCTGTTATGTAATATTACCCAGGGGGTAGAGATGGTGTGTCTATATGCAGGTGGAATAAAAAAAGGATTGTGCACATGGTATGTGTGGGTGTGACTGATTGCTAAGGTATATCAGGGATAAGCAGAGATGCCACTTTCTCGATTGAAATCGGAAATTAATTTCTTTTTACTGACATTTTTTTCAGATTTCTATTGGACAACATCCATGACAATGGACGGGCAATGCAATTGTGCATATATATGTTGTACTGTGTTGCTATATATTATTCTTGTGTTATTGGGCTTCAAATTAATTTCTTTTTTTTGTGTGTGCGGAGCTGAAATTTCATGGGTCCATTGGCCTGTGGCACTGTACTTTGGCTCAGCTGGTAGGCTCAGCCACCAGACTTCCATCGATTTTCAGATTTTCTTTCTGAATGCAGTAGATTTGTCTTTTCTGTTGAAAGTCAGGTTGGGATTATGATGTCTACCAGTAGGCTATATTTTCAATTATTTTTTTCATAACTATGAAAATGACATTGTTAGTCACTGAGTGTCCTACTAACGAGCAGTCTCTTCTGAATGAGACAACCAAATAAATTGTTGATTGTACTGAATAGTGTACGGTTTTAAATACCAACCAAAACATAAAGTATATATGTTTGTTTTTAACCACTTGAGGGTTTATCATGTCCAAAAACACTGGGATAGTGCTGCAATAAATGAATCTAGCATCATTGTAACTTTCAATTCCATCCTTTTCGCAGGCCATTTCAATCATCAACGGACACGTCTTTGTTTTCGGGGGAACGAGCGGCTGGGATTACAATGCAAATGTGTACAAGTCGGATCTCCGGACCGGAAGGTGGGAGAAATGCTTCAATTTCGAGAAGCACTCGTCCATGCTCATCACAAATGGCTATGATGCTGAACACATCCCGTCCCCGCGGTACAGGCACGAGATGCTATCCGATGGGCAAGGACTCTATGTCATCGGGGGCGGCACATCCCATGATGCATTTTCCCTGCAGACTGTGAGTGCATAACATTATTCTGTGCTGTGCTGTCAAATCACTCCAAACATCCATTTGCAACCAGCTAGCAGGTAGAATTTGCATATAGCTTGCACAGCCCTAACATATATATATTGGGGTAAATGTTTACTCTATGTATGTGACTGATATCATTATGAGCCAGCTGATTGCACACAGCTATTTGCGAGAATTTGAAGTCATCTCACAGTACCAAATGGCCGCTCTCCAAATTGAGTTGTAGTAAGCATTTCAAAGCAAGGCGGTTGATCAGAGTATATATAGACCTAGCTTTATCATGAGTTTGCCTTAAATGTACAAATTGCAACACCATTGCCACAACGTCATATCATTTGGACATGAAATTTAGCGCACAATTTTGTGCAAAATCACTGGCAATGGTATCACACTTTTTTAAGGGCACAAACCATTAAAAAGGCAGACAAAAATGCACTCAATTTATCTCAACTTGACTCCTATTCTCTTACTGACTATGTGCATTCGCTCTACCGATATATGGTGTGATGGCATTCGGGGGGAAATGAAATGGTTTATGATAACAATATGGAAAATTTCATTTTGTTGCGACACTAGCTGACAGCTGTTGCTTGAATGGTTACCATGCCAACTGTCTTGTGACCTATGTAGTTATGATAACAAATGATTAAACAAATTCATGTAGTTGCAAAGCTAGTTTGCAAATGTTGCTCTTATGTTGGTCATGGGGGGATACTGTATGTGTGTGTGTGTAAGCACGGTATATTTTAGAGATAAGCCTAGCTCATTCAGTCCAGTGTTTGATTTTCCAGTTGGTCTCTTGTAATTTCTCTAATGCAGATGTTCTTCAGTTTGTTGATGGGGTCTGTCTGTTTCATGTTGGTTACTGACAAGTTGCTGCCATCCCTAGACAAAAGAATGTGTAAACTCACATCTATTATTGAATGGAAATTGCTGGTTTATGCTTGGGCTGTCACGTTTAAATGTTTGTACCGATGATCAGCCGATTCAAACAAACGCTTAAACAGGTTACCTATTCTGTCAAAATTTGATCATTCAAAAGCCTAACAGAATGCCTTTAGTGTTGAGTCGTTCATTAATTGCCAGTTAAGATTAGACGTAGCCTAACGTTAGACCTAAGTTGACCTTAGAAATAACAAGTAAGACTAACCACCATTTCGAGATCAAGGTAGAAATTTTCTACCAAATCATGATTCTCGAATAGACTAGAAATTAAGGCAAGACTAACTATTTCCTTAAACTGTTAATGACTACAATTAAACTTCAAAAAGACAGATAGCTTTCTATAATTATATTAATTATAAGAATTGACAAAACATTTGACAAAATGGCGTTAAAAAAAATGTACTTCCTGTGATGATAGATCACCAATTTCCAGGACATAAAGCAATGAATGTTTATTTTTGACATTGATACCGACAGTAAATTAAACAGAAATTGAGAGCCCTAGCTAGTTTATGCATATAATATGTTGTCAAACCAAACCTATAAACCATTTTTCTGAGCATAAATTCTTACTAGTTGTTTGGATTGGCCAAAAAAATTGTGTTTATTTTCTTTGCCGGATTCAAATTCTGAGAGTATCTATTGAGATGTTGGGATTTCCTTGCAGGTTCATGTATTTAATACTAAATCTTACAAGTGGCAGAAGGAGAAGTCTATACCCGATCGAGTCCATGGTTTTCCGGCTGATCGAAGATGTCACGGCTGCTGCCAGCTAGGGAAATGTAAGGATTTACTCATTCATTAGTTAAAGGTTTAATTTTGGGAGTGATATTAATCACAAACTACTCATCTGTGCGAGAAACAGAATGGAAGAATAACGACAATCGGCCATTACGATCTGTTGGACTATATGAATACTGTTAAAGAGCATACTGTGCAGTGTGCAGCATATGTTTAAGCTATGCAAATACTGTAACAGAGCATAATGTGCAGTGTACACCATATGTTTAGGCTATACAAATACTGTAATAGAGAACACTACAGTTTTCATCAAATGTTTAGGCTATACAAGTACTGTAACAGAGAATAATATGCAGTGTACACCATATGTTTAGGCTATACAAATACTGTGAATGAACTAAAATATCTCAACCATTGATTAATTCACACTACAAGATGCTCTAATTAATAAGACATTTCCAGCAGAAATGAGAAAGAGCATACTGTTCAGCATATGTTTAGGCTATATGAATACTGTAACAGAGCATACTGTGCAGTGTACACCATATGTTTAGGCTATGCAAATACTGTGAATGAGCTAAAATATCTCAACCATTGATTATTTCACACTACAAGATGCTCTAATTAACAAGACATTTACAACAGAAGTGTGTTAAAGTCAGGGTTTTACATGGAGCCTCCAGACCCAAGGGTACAAGGATTCTTTGTTAATTTATAGGCATATAAGCATATGTGTAAGCATATATGTGTAAGTATTCATTATGTGTAAGCATATATTTGTAAGCATATATGTGATAAGCATACATATTTTAATAATACATGTGGTAAGCATACATATGTAAGCATATGTGTATAAGCATATATCACTCATGTGTTGAAAGTGAAGATTCCTAAGCATTTTCTGATGGTATGGAACCATGGAGCACAATATATTTTTGTTGCTTGTTTTTTATGCATGTCTCATGAATATGAATGTGGTGCGAGTTATATCAATATCTTTCCAGCAGGAAACCTGATTTGCATAATATGTAGTACAAAGTTATAGAAAAATAATATTTGTTAATTTAGCTAGGCATGCATGGGGCTTTGTAAGTAACCTTGAACAAACTATATAGCTTGTGAGCATATATATTATTATATGCATCATGGTTTGTTATCATACCTGTATAGATAGATATATGTATAGATAAATATAGATATATGTATCGATAGATAGATAGATGTATACATATAGATAGATATATGTATATATATAGATATATGTATATATATATGCGTACAATCCCGCCAAGAGTAAATGAAACAACCCCTTCCCCCGCTTCAATGTTGGCATAGAGCATAAATAACCAGTTTTAAACAACCAACATTGCATTGGGGGAAGGTGGCGCATCCAAGTCTCCTGAACTTCCCACAGCTAAACTAACATGTCATTTGTTTCATTAATTTTGGCGCAGATTGTAGATTCGACGTTAAGGCGAAAACCCCATTGACGTACACACTAAAATAAAACATTAATTCCTCATATACTCCCTAACATCTGACCCTAAAACAAACAAAAACGCTAGTTTTAGACAGTGGAGAACAAGATAAAACTATTTGCGACAATAAAATTATGTCTAGAAATGTTTAGGGGAAACAAATTTTTCGCCTCAACTTCAAATTTCCACATTCCTATTGTTCACTTTCACCCTAGCGTTGAATATATATACACACACACACACACACACATATATATATATATACACATACATATACATGTATATATATACATACATATATACATGTATATATATTTCTAGATTAGCACTTTGGACCACATCTGTTCACAAATTGTCACTTTGGGTGACATTTGCGCAAAAATCTAATTTTTAAATGCTCCCCACGTCAAACCACAATTATATAAAACTTAATAATTTACACCAAATAATCATTATACCTTCAGTTTCAAAAATACCAAAACAAAAATTATCAACGACCACTGGATTGTTAAATTTTGCCCAACAAATTTAGGGTGACATATAATATGTTGTCTAATTGTTCTTCGTAAGTACCATTGTGTGCTGCCCAAAGTTCAAAATTATATATAATTTATATATATTATATATATATATTTTTTATATATAAAGTCAAAATTAAAATAGAAAATAATTATTTCAATTAAAATGAACAATTGTTTGTCTCTTTTCTCAAGTCATTAATGAAGGGAAGCACGGCTCTCAGTCAATCTACCATCTCCACGTTCACGTGATCGGGGGTCGCCAGATGAGATGGCCGCCTGGTTAGGTGGTTCAACACCAGTGAAGCTCTACCAGCACGCAGCTTAAAAACATGATCAGTTAAATAATAAAAAATTATGATAGCCATTGCATCTTATACCATTGCATAGGGTGCAATATTATAATGTTTAATGTCTCACTTTAAAAGTAAACAGCTCCCCCCCCCCCCCCCCACCC
>JAODFY010045632.1:0-12523 GCA_027580055.1 Paracaudina chilensis | reverse complement strand
ACGTCACGATGCGCTCCACTTTGCGCATGCTCCTGGGAGTGAAGTCAGGTCACGCTCCACTGAGCATCACTTCACGCAGACGCGGTTTCCGGTAGTTACTCGCAGTTTCGAGGCCCGCGTGAACCAGTACGGAGGTGCGGTAAAGGGTTCAGTCAGACAGATTACAGAAATCCAAAATGGGTGCATGGAAATCCATGAGATTAAGCAAAAAAGGACACTATTCAAAGGACGGTATTAAGAGAAAGAGTTAGAGTGCTACTCCAGAATAGATGGATAGAACATCACAGTAGGGGAGGTATGCCAGTAGAAATAGACAGAACATGATTGCATAGATTCAACCAGCTTTGCTGGCTTAGGCCAGAAACAATTAGGTGGCACAACTGGGAGGGTCAAGATTAGAAAATTTGGTATGTGGTGTTATCAGAACTATACCATTATCTGCTCATTTTGTAGGAAATGTTGAATTGTTGAAATGATAATATTTTGGAACAACATCCCTAATATATCTGAATATATATTTTACAGTATCAAAATCAAAACATTTTTTCCTTATTTCAATAATGAAACTTCCATGCATGAAACACTTCCACTGTACAAGCTACTACTGTTAAAAATAGGTTGTAGATATGTTTACATTAGCCAAAGTAAAGTGCATACCCCTAGGTATGCAGGTCTTTACATAGTTGATTACACCCAAGGTATGCAGGTATGTAATTTGGTTGCTTAACCAGAACTGATTTGAAAAAGACTCAAACTGGTAGACCAAAACATAAACCAGATTTAGTGGTTCCGATGCCATTGGTGAGATTTTATTAACCTTAGACATTTCAAATGTTATGTGAAAGTGTCCTACTCATTGACTGACACAACTGTACATCTGAAGAATATTAGACCCCAGTCATTAATATCCAAGTCAAGGTCACCATTAGGACATGCCTATTTATCATCGGACATCTACCAATTCAATGTGAAATGAATTCACTACACCATTTTTTATATTTTGTGTTCACAAGCTATTTTGAGTGATTAAGAAAGAAGCCCCATCCATACATGAATATTCATGTCATGGACAAAACAATAGGGCACATATACTAATCAAGGAGCATCTACCAGTTCAATATCACAGTAATTAAATATATCGTTTCTAAGACTACATGTTTAAAAGCTCTTCTGGGTGTTTTAGAGTTCAGACCCACCCACTCATGAATATTAATGAGGTGAGATTTCATTGTCAATCCACCTCTCATCATCTATATTAAATAACCATACCAAGAATGAAGCACAATCGAGGTAGGCCAAAGGAGTTTCAGCGAAACTCACCGAAGCAATCTTCACCAGGAAAGGAATTTGATAAGCTACCAACTTCCCGGAAGGATCAATTCTTTCAAGGTGAAAAAGGGAATGCCCCAAGTGACAACCCGGCACTGCTTGGTCAGATTGGTTTGCTGGCATTAAGTGTCATCATGATTGTGGTCACATTCATAGATTTTGTTCTATTCTAAGTCTGATCTTAAATGTGATAGTGAGGACAGTGATCATGCACAGCTGTATAGCCAAATGTATGATTAAAGGTTCTATTGAAGGGAGGCAAATGGACATTTGGCTGTTGCTGATTTAGTGCCTCCTGTTATTTACCAGGACAGTGTTCCTGCATGTGGTGTTGGGGGGAATGTTTATCTTCCAGTATGCATGGTAGATCTTTGGTGCAAACTTGTGACTGGAAAGATTAAAGTTGGGCTAGATGAATATTTAGTTGAACAGTTTTTATTGGGTCATGATTTAGACCTTACATGTGGTGAGCACATGGCCAAAGACATTTGTGTGGGCTCAAGCTCTCTAGATTTACATCAATTATGTGTGAATGCAACCAATGTTCATAATGATGATACTGTTTGTCCACATACCAACAATGTTTATGGGGCACCATATTCAATGCTTCAAGGTGAGGAATTTGATGAAAACTGGATGCTTTTTCAATAAGCTTAAAATGAATGACAGCAAAACTGAAGTAATTGTATTTGGTTCAAATCAACAGTTATATAAACTTGACTTTGAAGAGTGTTATTGGTGCATGCAATGTCCACGCTAACTACCTTGTAGCTGCCTCATTGGATCAGGATCTACCTATGGCTAAGTTTGCGAATTATAACAGAGCTGGTGCTGGCACAGAAATTCTCAGAGGGATTTCCCCGCTTTAGCTCCCTAAAAGAGAGGGATTTTTGGTAGGGATTATTGCCTCTCAGGTTTCATAAACCAGAAAACCCAAAGGTTTAGTGGTTCCAATGCTGATGAGATTTTATAAAATAATTTAAGTCAGAATTTTTTATTGTAATATATTGTACTTACAACTGAACCCAGTGTCAGATTTTGATGAAACTGGTGTGCTGCATTGCATTTGTCTTGTGTTTACGTAGACATGACATCTTGGGCCATTTCATTTAAGCTCGGAACTTGTTAACACTGGGCGGGAATTGGGAATTCAAAACCCGACATCGACTTGAAGACTCTCACTGGTCATGTTGTTTAAATTTGAGACCAGTTTATAGTAAAGTTCATTATTGGTATGAAACACTAACTTTTGAAAGGTGGGAAGACATAAAACTTTAAAAGTGAAATCATGAATCTGTAAAACTGTCATTTTGGTTTTATTTTGGCATAGTCTGCTGAACCGATTTTATTTCTCTATAGGCTCATGAGTCCAAATGTTAGGCTATGCACAGTATATTTGCTATAGGAGTACAGTGGAACGTGTTCACGGCACTTCCCCCAACACATTGTGATGTACATTATTGAATGTTGGCCATATTCATGATGATCAAAGTTGGGGGTAGAGCTATCTTGAGGGTGTTCATGTATTTCTGGTTAAAGGTCATTTGAGGTCAGTCCTCAATTTTGTTTTCATCATGTCCTCAGTGTGAAGAATTATTTAAAGTCTGCGACGAGGAGATACAGTACTCGGTGAGGGAGCTCGCACGGGCCAAGAAAAATTACTCAGAGGCGGAGAAAGCCGCCCAGGATGCGAGGAATAAAACTGAAGAAGCGGACCAAAGGTAATCCGATTAGTTAATATTTACCTCCCGGTAATTATTAGGGTTCAAGGTGAGGTTTTAGTATGAGGGTGTTGGATGAGGTTTGGGATTTAGGCTTCAGATTGAGGTTAATTATTCGCTGTGGTTTACAAAAGCTGAGGTTTAACTTGAGGTATGGGAGTGAGGTTTCAGATTGTGGTATGAGAATGAAGTTTCAGATTGTGGTTTTGGATTAAGGATATATACCAATGTTTAAATGCAGAGGTTATGTTCTGAGCTTATTTACTGAGGTTTTAGAATGAGGTTTTAAATTTATTTAGCTTGTATCAAGAGGCAGAGAAAGCCACCCAGGAGGCAAGATAAATTTCAAGAAGTACATGTAAAGGTAATCAGATGAGTTCATATTTATCTTCTGGTAATAATGACAGTTTTGAATGAGGTTTTAGAATGTGGTTTAGAGTGAAGTATTAGAATGAGGTTTTAGATTAAGGTTATACAGAGGTTTTAGAGGTAATGTACTAGAGTTTTGAAGTTATAGATTGAGGTTATATATTGTGGATTTAGATTAATGATTTAGAATGGAGGTTATAGACTGAGGTTGAATATAATGAGGTTATGAAGTTATTAGTTTTGAGGTTTCAGATTGAGGTTATATACTGAGGATTTGACTTGAGGTTTTATATTGAGGCTTTAAAATTAGGTTGTAGGCATAGATTGAGGACCAAGGAATTATACAGAGGTTAAATATGGATGTTTTAGAATGAGGTTTAGATTGAGGTTTTAGATTCAGGTTATATACTAAGGTTTTAGATAAAGGTTTTGAGGTTTTTAGGTTAAGATGGATTTGTTACTTGTTATATTTTCCTATACTTTGGAATAATTTTCACAAATATTTTGTACATTAAGATCTGAATTAAATATTTCTTTGTTCAATTCTCCAATCAGGCTCAAGAAAGGTTCGTTAAAACTCTTCCAGTCAAAGAACACATTAGAGAAGCAGTGCACCAGACTAAATGCCAAGAGGAGCGTCTGCAACAAGCGATCTGCTCACCTGCGCAACGACTACCTTTTCCAGCTGGCCTCGGCGAATGCCCACCAGTATAGGCTAGGCAATACAGAACTACCTTGCATGATGGAGGTGAGCGATACAGGCTTGAGGTAAAACATAGCCAGGGTTGTTATAGCAACTGGCTGTGTGTATCCAGGACTCAATTTTGGTGCCTGGCCATAACATATAAGTAAATTTTGTAAATACAGACTTGTCCATAGTTCATATCTTCCAGGGGACGAAGTGTTTTACTTAAAGGATTAGCTGCAGTTAGCTGGACCTGGCTATCCATAAAGAGAATATAATCTCATGCAAAAGGCATAATTAATTTGGTAAATAGGAACTGCAATATACCGCAAACATCATTATGCATGACAGAAACTGCTGTCAGAAATATTAAATAACCTTTGAAGTATGTTGGTGCCGTTATGTTTATGGACATCGAGCTGAAAGGCCTTTGGTTTCGATATTTTATTTAAAGCTCTTTGTGTTTTTATTAATGTAAAAGTTTCTATTACATAAATCCATTTAGTTGTTTCGATAAATTATTGTCTAACATTGTTCATATAACTGAAGCAGATATGAAATACAGGCAGTCATAACATTTTAATCCCCCTTGCAATTTTGAAAATGATTGGCAGTTATGCAATGTATTCTTAATTTTTTTATGTAAAATTGGCCTAAATAATTCACCTTATAAACACAGTTACTGTGAAGTTTGGTGTATTAGTTGTGCAGTCTGTTATAGTTACTCTCTGCAGTTTGTTTTCTGTGCAGTGTGCAATTGGTATTGTGCATTTTGCTATAGTTAAACTGTGCAGTTTCTTTCTTTCAGCGTGGGCACAACAATATGGGAACTTGATAATATTTTGACATGGCAGTTAAACAATTAGCAAAGTGATGTAATTGCTTGTTATCTTTCCTCTTCTCTGTTGTAGGTATTAGACGGTGATTTACATGCACGACTTAGGAAGTACTTTATGACATTTTGCACAGCAGAGATTGAAGCCAGTACCTTTGACAAAATGTTGTTTGAAAAAGTCCTCCTTTCTTCAGAAAAGGTTTGTAAAAAAAATAATAATAATAAATATTCATGCTTTTTTAACACCCATAAATAGCCCCGTCCGTTACAGTGACCTTGCCTGCCAGTTTGTTGTTTGGCCTTCACATCTTCATGAAGGGATCTAACAAGTACTCTCATGACTACCAAACCTGCTCCTCAGTTTTACATGTATGACTGTATGACTGTATGAGGAGGGGGGTGAGGGAACCTCCAGTGGCGTCGCCAGACACGTAGGGGGAGCAACATTTCACTTGGGCAGAATCATCAAATTTAGATAATTTTTGAGCAATATCAAAAATATAATATCGGGATACAGGGGGGGGGGGAGGGGGGGTGGTGGCAATATTTCGGGCTTCACATTCTCCCAGCCATGCCACCGCCCCTTTATGACGCTACTAAAATGTCCGAATCTGTGCATATGTCCTCCTAGTAGGAACGCCAAATTACAAATAGTTATATAGTGTGATTAGCTGAGTACTTTTTATGTATTTTCTTATTCAATATCTAATTTAAATATAATTCTATTTAAGTAATATCTTGTTAAGAAACGAAAGTACAAAAGACATACCTATACTGACAATGTACGATTTTTCCAAATCAGTTCCCTATGGAAAATAAAATAAAATATAGCCTATATACGAATAGTATGGTCAAACAGAGTGGACATTATGTGACGCTCGGCGTGTCTGTGACGTTTCTCTCAGGTGAAATTACATCATGTTATCATTTTATGAATATTCACACTCAAAGTAGGAAGGTTTTAATTGGCATTGCAAAAAGTTTGCACCGCCCAGGAGGACTTAGCTGTGGTTAGATGGTGACTGCCTAGGTGTAATGGTTAAATGGTTTGTTTCCACCAAGAACGCACAGATCGATATCTGTGAGTTATCGGTGTCCCCGGGAAGTCATGTGACTCTGATTCTTCCAAATAATGAGTACCAGAACCTCACTTGTTTTTGGTGGAGAGGTCATGGGTTCCCAATGATTTGGTTGAGATCAAAGGTCATCTGAGGTCACACTCTAACAAAGGTGTAAGTTCCCTGAATTATGTTTCTCACTTCACAATATGATCATATCGATAGTCGATATCGATATTTGTTTAGAATTCGCTTACAAGTGAGTAATATCCGCTTGTTTTTTTTAATACACAACCTTAAATGTTGACTGATTTTGTATAGATTTGTGAACAGCTAAGATAATAACTGTGTCTGCTGTGTTTCCAGTCCTTAACAGTCTGGAAAGGAGTACACAAACTTTAAAAGATGCTAGATGTACCTACCAGGGAAACTTTAATGGGCAGAAGTGGTTGGAGTAGGTGGAATTAGAGATTAATATGAAACATGCTTTCCTATATAAAAAATATTGTAAATGTTTTTTTTTCAGTATTAATGCCCAATTTTATAAATTAAAAAAAAATAAAGTAGGCCTACTAAAAAAACATTATTTGTGTTCCAATTGCACACTTCAAATGGTTAATTGCATGCTCAAATGCTTCAAGCTTGTGGTGATAGATGAAGAACACACTTCACATTTAAACACAGACTGAAACTCAAGAGGGGCAAATTGTAGCCCACCTGAGACGGACCTTTTGCTCCCAAGATGGGCGTTGATGCCGGCACGGGCAATTGCCTGGTTTACATGGAGCGTGGTGGCCAAGTGGCTAGGACTTTGGTCTCGTAATCCAGAGGTTCCGGGTTCGAGTCCTGGTCAGACTGGCATATTATCCCGATTGCTCCTCTCCACCCAGGTGCAAATGGGTACCTGCAAGGTTACTTGTGGCAGCTCCTATGGGAAGTCCCCCGGGGGACACGATGAAGCGAAAGACTGTACTACAGTATAGTGTGGCAGGAGTGAACATCTAGGACAGTGCACAGCAGTGCGGGTTTGACAAGTTACCATTGACCAGGGGTTAAATTGCGCTTTGAAGCCTTCGCATAAAGCGCTATATAAATGTAAATTTAACCTTTAACGCCAGGCATGGTTGAACATTTAAACACAGGCCGGCTTCAGATATGCAACTCCATGCACCACCTATGCATGCATGCAAATTGCATATGAGAATGCACACAAAAGCATTGAGCGTGCTGAGAGAGCATGCAAACAGGCTGCATGCTTTTCACTTGGCATGCAATCTACACACAATTTGGTAAGCATTATATTGTGTTGATTGAGTTCATCATTAATCAAGTCCTCTCCTTTGTTTTTTGTCTCCAGATCAAGAAGGAGTATCACCATGACAACTTTCTCAAAGCAAATCCAGTTTTTACAAATATATTACAGTATGAATACAACCCTGTTCCGTTAGATTCAGTGAGTATTAAATACAATTAAATATCATGGTATAAGTTTTAAATTGTAGAGAAAGGTGGTGTAAAGGAATTGATATTAGTTATTTTAACAGTCGTCCCATTTTGTTTATGCAATTTTTTTTTTTAAGTGTATGCGATTTATTTATGTATCGAAACCACATCCGTGAATTGTCTGCAGCTTCATCAGCGAAATCAAATCTTGATTCCTACGATGAATTCTCCCCCTGCTAAATCTGATATCCTCACATCACAGTTTCCCAACAAAAAACTGTGAGCATTTTTTATACCCCACTTGTTGCCTGGCACCTCCCTGTTTGCAATATTGTTTGCCACAGCTTTCCTTAGTAAAAAGAAACCTATCCTTGTTTGCCTACCACAATCAATGTCTGGCATTGAAAGACTTCTAAACAGTAGTCCTGGTCAAGAACATTTTTTGACTCAATCCCCTGTGGGGTAAACTTAAAACTTACCGTAAACAGTTACCGACAGGTTTTTGAAAGGGAAGAAAATTACCTTGTGTATTTCAAAATTGTTCAATTTATTGCAGCTGCTACAGACATCAAAAGTACTAACAGACTTCGTATAGACATTGAAATTTCTAAAATTGAATTTTGCCCATCAAAACAATAACGATGGATGAACCCACGCATTGTAGTTCATAAGAATGACGAGACCTGTCTCGACCACTCATAGCATGACAGAATTAAGATGTTGCTGTTAACGTAATTGGTTTCACTCATGTTTCTGTATCAGGTGTCGAGTATTATTTTTGATGAGACGGAAAGCTTGTACTTGGAACGAGAGGCCAGGAAGTGGGCTACCGAGGTGGCCAAAATGACTAAGCTGTCGGAGAACTTCAGGAAACAGATAGTAGAATACGAGGATAATCCGAACCGACTGAAGGTAAGGGGCGACCGTTGCTTGAAATGACTCCTGGACCTGAGATAAGGAGAAACTTGGTGTAATGTCCAGTAAGAAAAAAGGAAAAATTCATCGGCAAGAAGCGAAAGAAAAAACACACTCAGTGGTAAAATTCCTGTTGCAGTAGTGTTGGTGGGTGTTCAAAGGAATTGTTCAGTGACAAAGGATGCTGGGCAGATAAAAAAAAAACTATACAAGATAAAAAAAAAAGTGTGAGTTCCATTGCCGAGGGTGTCAACAGCTTCTGAGGAAGTTAGTGATCATCGTCCTGGGGGAGGGGTTTAAGGGGAAGTGGTGGAAGGGTGGCTGAGATGCAAAATGGTGCACTGAAGGGACCAATTTTGAGGTTCCTAATCATTGCCACTTTTTGCAGTACTATAGTACTGTACTGAAACATGACACGCCCACCTCGACTATGTCCGGAGTACTATTAAAATACTGTATATACCGCTAATATAATTCCTGCAATATCAGATAGTTATTAAATGAGAATGGCTATCATTGAATGAGCCATCATAAGCTACAGAAGCAGCACAAATATGCCTATTAATTTTAGTACGTTCTGGAAACAAGTGGGACGGGGGGCAAATGATGCCCCCTACTCTCAAAGGGTGGGGTGGGTGATGGGTCCCCCTTGTCCCTTGCCTGTTGAGGCCCATGTCCATTACAATAACATAAATTTGAATTTTAGTTATTAGGCATCTGGCAAAATTGGTGGAGTCATCTTGACACTTTTGGCTGGAAAACTCTTTGTTATCATTTATATTGTTCTTCATGTTGTTTGTGCCAATTTTTTTCATATCTAAAAAAAAAAAAAAACATGTTTTGTGCAGCAATTGTTGCTTGAAGATATCATATTTCAAGATTAAACTATATAGTGCAACTGTGATGTCACAAAGGTTGCCAGATTCCTAATGAAATTGAAATTGTGAAATGATTTCAACATATCTCAACAACCAGGCAGTCTACTTTAATGGGGCTTTCACCACTGAGTGTAGTTTTTCTTTCGAGTTCCATTTCCTGTAAGATATAGACTTTTGAAGTTGGTTCACATTTCCTATTTAATTTAGAATTAGGCACATTGCAATTCAGAAGCTTTTGTTTCTCTTTATAGATTAATTAGTGATATTTCCTTATAAAACATAAATGATATATTGATTGAAATAGAAACTTCCAACAACAACTACTGTGTACAATACATTTGTTGAAAAAAATATCACAACTTTTGGTATGCCAACTTCAACTTGGTTATAGAAAAACATGAACAATATAAAACAATGTTTTTCAGCCAACATTACAAATGTTGCCAGATGTTGCATAATAAAAAAAAGTTCAATATATGAACAACCAACAATTTGATTGTTATGAGACTTTCAGCATTGAGTATAGTCTTTCCACCTCTCATTTATCAGAAAAGTTTAATTTTTCACTGGACTAATCCTTTAAATTCCTATTCCTTACCTCTTCGTTCATTGCATGTGAACATAATTACCTTAAAGAGGTCACCATCAATACTGTACATACACAACAATATATGTGGTGGCAGATGGGCTATAGAAGACACTCATTGGATCAAACGCCTATCCTCATATATTCTTCTGTCCCTAAGTTCCTTCTGTTCTGTTCCTCAAGTTCCTAAAAATTCTTGCTTGTTTTCCTATCACCCATTACAGCTCCATCCCCCCCCCCCCGAGCTATAGGCACTAATTCGGGGAACAAGGATATAAAGTATGGCAACCTGGTCTGCCAGTTTGTGGTTGTGCCTTCACACGTTCATGGAGGGGTCTAACTAGTACTATCATGACTACCAAACATAAACAAACATTTAACTGGTACTACTTCCAAATTCTAAACACTCACTCAATGTCAATGTTACATGTATGCGTGAATTATGTACCTAGATTTTAATTGGCTTTTCAAGCATTTCACACCTCCCAGGAGGACTGGGTGGGTTACCTAAAGATAAGCTGTGGTAAGATGGGCGCTGCCTAGTCTTAACAATTAAATTAAGCCGTTTGTTTTCTGTTTTAAATCTTCTTCTTTTTATTCTTTGTCGTAGGGGTCTGGGAATTCCTCGGACAGTGGTTTCTCACAGGACAAAGACCTCGACGTGAATTATGATAGCCTAAGAGACTTACTCCGAAAGGTAGACACCTCTCGACTCAAAGCGGAGGCCAAACTCGATCTTCTCCGAACTGCCGGCAGTAAGTTCCACTATTCCCGCACTCCACAGCGATGCTTTCACTTTCAAGAATATCAGATGACAAAACATTAAAACCAATCGACATTTACTTTATATTTAACGTTAGGCTACAGGAATAGTGTAAGTATATGGCCTATATCGAAAGAATAGGCTTTTTGTTGCAAAACAGAACCCAATCATTAACAAGAATATCAGACGAAACATTAAAACCAATCAATGTTATATGTAACGTTAGGCTACAGGAATAGTGATATGCTTTCACTTTCAAGAATATCAGACGACAAAACATTAAAACCAATCGACATTAACTTTACATTTAACGTTAGGCTACAGGAATAGTGTAAGTATATGGCCTATATCGTAAGAATAGGCTTTTTGTTGCAAAACAGAACCCAATCATTAACGAGAAAATCAGACGAAACATTAAAACCAATCAATGTTATATGTAACGTTAGGCTACAGGAATAGTGTGTAAGTATATGGCCAATCGTAAGTATAGAGTTTTTGTTGCCAAATAGAACCCAATCATTAACAAGAATATCAGACGACGGAACATTAAAACCAATCAATGTTATATGTAACGTTAGGCTACAGGAATAGTGTGTGTAAGTATATGGCCTATCGTAAGTATAGACTTTTTGTTGCCAAACAGAACCCAATCATTAACTAGGCAGTATCAACAAGGGAGGGGGGGGGTTGGCTCAGGTGAAGCTACACAGTTTTATTCTCTTTCATATAAGATAAGGTTTGGGTGTTTGTTGCCATCTTTTATAGTTTATCTAAAATGGTTCTCTTCTCCTTTGTTATGCAAGGAAGTGCCAAAGACGATCCGTGGTCATGTGGTAAGGATCATTGCACCTGAAAACGACACTTTGTACTACACTTCCACAATTTACACTTCCACAATTTACACTTCCACAATTAACGCTTCCACAATTTACACTTCCACAATTTACACTCATCATATGTGTCGAAAGCTCCCCATTTGATTTTATAAATGGGAACACAAATAATTATAAATTATCATGAAAGCAATGACTGTAATAGATGTGGGTCATGTTGGGGGCGGGGTGGGATTATGTTGGACATGGCAAAGCAAATTCTTTTTGGCCAAAAAAAACAAAACATAAAAAGACGGACAAGCATTTTAAATTTTATGAAAAGCAGTATATGCCTCTAATTTTGATTTTCAAACGATGCTGCTCCCACGTTAAACCCCTCTCCCATTTTTTTTCCTTTTTTTTGGAAGAGCCCTTTGTTTACCGTGGAAATACATATTCTTCTTTCACCCTTCAATCCTACTTTGGGGTTTGATATTACAGTAGATATTGCCCAGCATATTGACAAGAATATAGTTGAAAGTTTCTGATGGGAAAGGGGAGGGAAAAAAATATGAGTTGTGCAAAGCCCCTTTGCAATGGCATTTTCGGTTGTCCAGATATGAACATGTGAAAACAAGTCGACATTTTATGAAGAATCGGCCAACATTTGTGACATCGCATTGAAATGTGTATTCCCATAGGAAGAGAATATTTAATGTACAACAGCCTGTATTGTATAATACATTTTTCACAAATGTTACAAACTTGCAGGGATTCCATTTCAAAGTGGTATGAAGAAAAAAAAAACATGTGATCTAAATCTTAAAATATCAACATCTCAAGAACCAAGCATGCTATTGTTTTGGGGAATTTCCCCATTGGATGTAGTTCATTCTTTCTCTTTGTTATCAGAAAATTTGATATATTTTTTTTGACTGGTCCACATGCACTCTTTTACTACTTTATTGTTCCAATTTGTTAACTTTCAGTTTGGCAATGATTATCATGGTAGCTGCACATTTTGTTTGTTTCAATTTCGTTCGTTTTTTTATTACTTTTAATTATCTTTTGAAAATTTAAATTATTCTTTGAAATTAAATTGGTTTCAATTAATAATAATTATGCATAT
>JAODFY010045522.1:0-12523 GCA_027580055.1 Paracaudina chilensis | reverse complement strand
TTTCCCCTTCCACATTGATTTTATTTTGTATAATTTATGGCAAGGAATCACGACACACATTTGTGTCTTGTATTTTATAAAATGTTGTTTATATCTACCTTAGGGTAGGGCTTCTAATAATTCCGGTCCAAGATATATTTGTTACATCAATCAGATGAAAAACATGATCAACCAATAAAAACAGAGATGACCACCTTTGTTTACATTTTTTTTTATATTAAACATGAAATGTCTGATTACAGTGTCATATTGTAATTTGATTTGTATATAATGATAAAAATACCATATTGACCTAAATTAAATTGATGAGTATTAAGAGTTTTAAACATGGGCGAAATAAAATGGAGAAAAAACTATGGATTGATCAACACTCAATAACACAATGTGAAATCTTTCCTGCAGACACAACAGATGTCATCAACAGTTTTCTTGTCCTTTTTGGAATCGGCATGTTTCTTTACCTTTTGGGGGTTTTCAGCTTGTTTATTTTGTGAAAATTAGGAAAAGTAGTCGTCCTCTTTAATTGGACCATGGATGCAATTTGGTTTTGGGTCATTCGTTACATTTTTTGCCTTGGGGATTTTTTATTGCAATAATGTAACTATTTTATCTGCCTGTGATGCTGCATTCGGGGTGTCATCAGGAGATGGAGTAGGATTCAGTACTGACCCTCTATTGAAGGGCATCGGGACCTTTGTAAAGGGGTATATGACGCATTTCCTAAACAAGGAAATGATGTTCTGGGGAGTCATTGATGATATGTATGCCTCGGAGATCAGCCCACAGATATTGTATCGATTCACAACCTACCCAGGGTTTCTGAATAGTGAGGTCGCATCAGGCGCATGACCAGAGTTGGGTTCATTTTAATAGAACAATTCCCTCAGGATGCCGGTTTTCATACTAATTACTGGGTTTAAATTTCTTACCTGTGGGCCGTGAGCGGGCCTAGGCCTATTTATTGGCAATGCAAAGTATATGGCATAACACATTTAGCACTGCCTAACGTTGCGATTATTTATTGACTGACGAATATCGTAAAACAAATACCAATTATGTTACTAATTTGTTTGCATTGACTGTTTGTGTTCATTCCATCGATATGTTTGACAAACAATATGATATACTTCAGTCTTCGGGCAAAGAAGAAAACGTTTGGTTTTGATGCTATATTCGGATATCAAAGGTACCTTCCGATCAAAAATGTCAATGACACCTAGTTGAGCTTTGTGTGTGAAGTTATGTGAGGTCAAAGTTAATAATAACTCAATAGCAATAACTCCCAGTGCCAAGGTGTGACACGGTTGATGTTTTGGGACAAATTTCGAACAGGATAGAGGAATATTATAACAGTCATGTGATCTGAGGTTGCCAAAAGCCAATGTTAAAAAACTAGTATGTTGGGTGGAGAAAATTGGCAAAGAAAAAAATGTTTGGATTTTTACAGTTTTTATGCTATATTCATATCTCACCCAACAAAAAAGTTAATTTTTAGACATTTAATGCAATAACTCCCAGTGCCAAAGTCTGACATGATTGATAATTTGGGACAAGTTGTGCCATATTCGGATATCTCAAAAGTGCCTTCCGATCAAAAATGTCAAGGGGTTAAATTTTCTATCACAAAAGTGTTGGCTATAGTGTTGGTTGGTTATGGGTACATGTGGGACCACAATTACTTGGGCTATTTGAGCCCAATCTTGCTATGATAATATGTGTCAATGTCATATGTACCCCTATGCAAGGAACCACAGTGCCCTTGGGCTCTTGTTTAAATGATTGTCTTTTGGACACCCATTTCAAAACCCTTCAAATCCTTCACTGGTGAGGATAATTTACGGCTTAGCAAGAATTCTAGGCACACATGAGTTTGGGTGCTTTTGACATTATGTATGCAGGGATGGATACATGGAGTATATTAACAGAATCCCATAACCAGGGATATAGCTGCATTGGTAGATAGCAGTCAGCTCTAGCCTGCACTCAAAATTGCCAACACTAGCGGATCTGTGTGAGTGGCACTCCAGTCCAACCTAGCAATATCCCCAAGCTGCAAAATAAGCGGATAACAAAACAGCTAGCAGTCAAGAAAATCACCCACCACTCTGATTTTGCTAGCTACTGTATAATATTGCCTGTAACCTTCATTTATTTTTAGCATGTTGATGAGGAGGACAGCTACCTCTGTGGATATCTGAAGATAAAAGGGCTCACAGATGAATACCCTGTCCTTATGACATTCTTTGAGGGAGAAATCATCAGCCAGAAATTTCCCTTTCTGACACGGAAATGGGAAGCAGATGAGGAGGTTGACAGGAAGCATTGGGTAAGCTTCAGGATAACTTAATAGACAATGTGTTTGCCTAAGGTGTAAGCTTCATGGTCAAGATAATAACTGTCTTGGGGAGGGGTTAGTCAAGGTTGATGCATTGGGTAAGCTTCAGGATAACTTATTAATAGACAATGTGTTTGCCTAAGGTGTAAGCTTCATGGTCAAGATAATAACTGTGTCTGGGGGAGTGGTTAGTCGAGGTTGATGCATTGGGTAAGCTTCAGGATAACTTATTAATAGACAATGTGTTTGCCTACATGTAAGGTGTAAGCTTCATGGTCAAGATAATAACTGTGTCTGGGGGAGGGGTTAGTCGCGGTTGATGCATTGGGTAAGCTTCAGGATAATAGACAATGTGTTTGCCTAAGGTGTAAGCTTCATGGTCACGATAATAACTGTGTCTGCGGGAGGGGTTAGTCGAGGTTGATGCATTGGGTAAGCTTCAGGATAACTTAATAGACAATGTGTTTCCCTAAGGTTTAAGCTTCATGGTCACAATAATAACTGTGTCTGCGAGAGGGGTTAGTCGAGGTTGATGCATTGGGTAAGCTTCAGGATAACTTAATAGACAATGTATTTGCCTAAGGTGTAAGCTTCATGGTCAAGATAATAACTGTGTCTGGGGGAGGGGTTAGTCGAGGTTGATGCTTTGGGTAAGCTTCAGGATAACTTAAAAGACGGTGTGTTTGCCTAAGGTGTTAGCTTCATGGTCAAGATAATAACTGTGTCTGGGGGAGGGGTTAGTCGAGGTTAATGCATTGGGTAAGCTTCTGGATAACTTAATAGACAATGTGTTTGCCTAAGGTGTAAGCTTCATGGTCAAGATATTAAATAACTGTGTCTGTGGGAGGGTTAGTCGAGGTTGATGCATTGGGTAAGTTTCATGATAAGTTAATAGACAATGTTTGCCTAAGGTGTAAGCTTCATGGTCAAGATAATAACTGTGTCTGGGGGAGGGTTTAGTCGAGGTTGATGCATTGGGTAAGCTTCATGATAACTTAAGTTAGTAGACAATGTGTTTGCCTAAGGTGTAAGCTTCATGATCAAGATAATAACTGTGTCTGGGGAGGGTTTTGTTCTTGGTTTGTACTGCAATCAAGTTGTGTCCACTGAACCTTGATCTAACAGCACTGTGTTCCCACTTCATCTGGAAACATTGGTAGCTTATTTTGTGTCACGATTGATTTCTCATTGCAGAGTCAGTTCAAATCCTTCTCTCAGTTTGTGAAAACTTTCAACCAAGACAAGTTTAACTTTGAGGAGCTGGAAAAATCAGACTATGTCTTCATGAGATGGAAGGTATGTGGAAGGTATTATGGGTTCACCTTTAAGGATGGCTCACAAATAAATATAGTGCATGTGCTTCTCCAACTAAACCGCTTATTTGTCCATTTCTTATGTTTGTGCTTTGTTCTTGTACAAAAAATTATCATGTTTGAAATATTCATAATTTAGCAGGAATACATTTTTAAGTCACTGAAAAATTCATTGTGTGGCATCAATGTCGCATTTCATAGATTCACGAGTGCCATCATGAGTAGATGTGTCACATTGTTTTTTTTCCATGTGTTGACGTCATGAATGAAAATGTCAGTATCGCTTCACAAGAATTGTTTATCCTAACACTTTGTCATGCCACTAGACATATTAGTTTTCTGGTTGTATTGTCAGGAGCACTTTCTAGTGCCAGACCATCGCATCAAGGACATCACAGGTGCCTCCTTTGCAGGGTTCTACTACATCTGCTACCAGAAGTCTAAGGCCACCATCGAAGGCTATTACTACCATCGAAGCTCAGAGTGGTAAGTTTTTCTTCTATTCATGATTTATGGCTCCTCTGCAGCGGTAATGGACAATGTAGCCATTAGACCAGGCTTTCTCAAACTGGTGTCACTTGGGGCACGCAACACCATTTGTAGTTGAGTGTCTTTTATACATCGCGATACTATGCATCGGATGAGCGTGGAAATCCATCTGATTTGAAACGGCACATAAAATGGGCAAAATCAAACATATGAAATTATAGTATGAATGTTCTCACAGAGACCCTTCAGACGTTCGTCAGATTAGATGGTGGCATTTATAGTATCTTTTATGTATTAGAGAAGCGCTTCACCAAATAGGGTTAAGAATGCCTGCATTAGACTTTGAAGGTCGAGTGGTCCTCCAAAAAAGTGCTTGAGCAGTGTTCTTGGATACTTGGGTACACCACTGCTGATGTTTAATCATGGCCTCTCAGTTAACAGTTGATTGTTATGAGTATTTAAGATTTTAAAATTATTGTGGTTGTGATGCCAGAGGCAGATTAACCTATACAATCATTTTTGCGTGTGTGATGTCACGGCTGGCTCGCAACACAAAATCTAAATGTCTTAGGTTGATGCCCCCATATAACAGGGCTACAAAATGTTACAACTATAGGCCTATATTAAATCCTTTTCCCTTAATTGTCTATAATTTGTCTACTTACGATCATTTCTTCCTGAATAATCATGACTAATCGACTCCATTTCTAAATTTGACTAAATGTAATATCTAGTAACCTATCCCAATGTCAATCTAGCCCTAATTTATATAGAAAAAGAAACAAAAATGATTGTAGTTTATTTTTCTTGTATCTCTGTGTCGTTCCGAGTCGTAAACAATCGCAAGGCACGAGTACAGTAATAATAGTTGAAATGTTGAAATTGTAAAAAGTGGAATGACAGCACGGTTTTGTTTCTTACAGGTATCAGTCGCTGCACCTTAACCATGTACCAGACCACAGTGCACCCATCTATGTGTTCCGGTGAAACCGCCGGTGAAACCGGAGTAAAGAAGTCATCTTGTCCGTGGACAACGGTGGCAGCTTTTTGGCAACACTACCAAAGCATGCAGGCCTTAGGTCTTGGGTCATTGAAACTATAGCAATAATGTCTTTTCTACTGTAATCAAGCTTACCCGTCTTTGTGAGTGTTGAGACGGAGTCGTGATGATCCTGCAGAGTTGCAGGTCCAGAATGGGATGGAAGAGGCAGTGGTGGACATTCCTCATCTTAGGTGGGGGGATGTGGTGGACATTCCTCATCTTAGGTGGGGGGATGATCACAGGTGTGGTGATGATCACAGGTGTGGTGATGATCACAGGTGTGGTTGTGATAATGAAAGGTTTGTACTTTTATAACCATTTTATTGGAGTTTAGAGTAATTAACTAGCAATCATTTATAAGAAAAGTGGGGGATTAATAACCCCCACCCCCAGGAAAAGGGGCAATGCTACACCACACATTACTGGTGACAGTGGGCCTATTACACAAGGGTTTGTGTGTGTTACAGGATTTGGAATATTTAATGAATCAGGGAAATTTTGTGAAAGGAAATTCTTCATTGTCATACATTGACAGGTTCTGTCTGGTGTCCCCGTCCCCCCTCCTTTGCCCTATGTTGGGTGGATGGGTTGTTTTTATGCAAATGTTTAATTTATTTAATGATGATAATTTCACAAAAGTTTTTTTTCTAAAAATGAGCTTGACAAAAGATGCCAATGAGTTCACCTATTAGAGTAATAAATATAGGAGTACTGCAACTCTTGAGGGAGTTCAATGCAAACCCTGAGCTCAGGACAACAGAGCTTGTAATTTTTCTCTTCAATCTCTCTTGATTATCCCAAACTGTGCTGTAACAAACATAGCAATTTGCAGTTGTAGCAAACCTTTGGTTCATCTACCAAACAGATATTGACTTTTGTAAGCTTTTCAAAACATACAAGCTTTTTTATATTGCAATTGGAGGGCACTTTTGCATGCCTTGAATCATTTTTTTTTGCCCTATTAATACATCAGCAAAATGATCAAAGGGATGCTCTGTTAGTGGAAAGAAATCTTTCCAATTTGCTTCAGATTTGTAAACATAATCATTATTCTAATTTTAATTTGTTGTATATATTTGTTTTATATAATGTATTTTTATCCATTTTGAATAAAGATAAGATGCCAAAGTTTTAATTTATGATTTTAATTTAGCTCATTAAAGTAATTCTGGGATCATAGGGAAGGGTGATCAATTCACTACTAATAAATTTATTTATAATGTGCACAATTCTAGATCAAAGGCAAAAAAAAAAATCAAAATAATTTCCATTGAAAATTCCAACCAGTACAGTAACAATACCTTTATTTATTTTTTGGTGGGAGGGGTTAATAGAGTTTATGTAACATAAAAATTTATAACATTTTTATAAAACCCTTGAAGAATAAGTTTTGCACTTGCCAGAGGAAGTTCCAGTTAATGATGAGAATAAAGGAATTTTTTATTAAAATATATTTTTTGATTATTTATTGCATTTAATGATTTAGGTCATTTGTTTACTTTTTCTATAATTTAAAAAGGTGTTTTTCATTTTGGTTCCATATACTCATGCATAGTTTTTATGTGAAGGTAACATTTAACACATACTGAAATAAACAAATTTTGTCATGTGTAATGTTTGCATTTATGTGAGAACCTGCTCTCACAGTTACAGAAATTCACACCAATTACCTTAGCAACAATGGTTGGTACACAGAATATTGGCTTCATATAAGTATGTACCTGGGTGGTCTCATTTTCCTAATATGCAATAATTTTCACCCCAAATTATCACAAGTAAAAATAAGTGAGATACAAAAAACAAGACTTTTATTGGTACAAATGCCATAAAATCTTGTTAAGATTTACAATTATACTGACATTTCCCTTCATTGATGTCATGGGGAAAAACAGTGTGTCACATCTACTGATCATGGTGCATATCAAACTATGTCGTTGATCTGACTGATACAACAAAGATAATTAAGCCAGGCTGCAATACCATTATGTACCATACCATGAGGCATACACCCCCCCCTGTCATTAATAATAATGTCATGGATACCAAAGCCAATAAGACATATCCAACATATAAATGTAATAATCTAACAATATTGTGATAATATTGTTTGTACAATTGCATAAAACATGTTTCAATCTATAAACCTAAAAAAAGGGGTACACCCCTACCCCCTTGGATTCCTCCCCCATGATGGCAATCACAAAAAAGTCATGGCCCCCTCCCTCAGCAAAATCATGGCTACACCACTGATTGTAGTCTATGTACTACTGTTTGGTAAAAAGGGTTTTCATGTTTCAATCAGCTGCTGTCATTTGTTTATCAATGACAGTCTACCTACAAGAATGGAAAAACAATTAAGTGCTATTTTATAATATAAAATAATATTCCAACAAAAGTAACTAGAGAAATAAAATATAACATGAAACAACATATACATGTAGCATTTGTTTTGTTCTCTTTATTTATGTACTATTTATGTACATGTATTTCCATCCCCCAGATATATAGATGTGTGTGAAGCTGGGCAAAAACAAGTTAAACTTTAATAAGACAATCTATGAACCAGAGTTTCCACCAATGGTGGGGGAGGGGTGTAAACCTTGTTAAATGTAATCATCCCTCAGAATTTGATTTTAGCTATTTTTTGGTTTAGAAAAAGATGTATACAACCAGATTAGGCCCTGTGATCCACAACCCAAAAAATAAGAACAATGCCCAACATATATTCCAAATTTGAAATGATCCATCATCTGTGGCTTGAGATATATTGTTCACATGCTCAAGGTAAGACATCCCAGTACCCCCTAGTAATTACACCAAAGCATCATCCAACATCTACTTGCACATCACAGACTATGAAATTAGAAACACCTTTTAGCTTCTGCCATCTGTAACCTATGAACCCTTCACATGCACTCCATCATAAGGAAACCCCTAAATTGCACATCAGTTTCTCTATTGAAGGATACTTGATGTTAATCTTTCTTTTCTGGTGCACTTCTCTCTTTCACTTGACATTCACTTGTGACACAATTTGAGGTTATGTCAACTTAGGTTATGGCATGGTTTATTCATCACAAGGAATTGACCACTAATGTGGACATCAGTCCCTCTTTCAATAGGACACTTTGTTTGAATCTTTCTTTTCTGGTGCACTTGAAACTTCTCTACCCCTCTTGACATTCAGTTGTGACACAATTCAAGTTCTCTCATCTGCATCTTTGCCACAACCCTTGACAAGTAATCCATCCAATTTGCAGAGCAGCCTCTCTTTCAGAGGACAATTGCTGTGAATCTTTTCTTTTCTGCTGCACTTCCACCCTCTCTCCTACCATAGCATGCACTTTGTTAGAGCAGTTTGTCATTCCTCACAAGGAATCCACCAAGTTACACATCAGCCTATCTTTCTGGACACTTGTGTCTTCTTTCTTTTCTGGTGCGCTCACAGTCTCTCCATTTCCCTTTGGTTGTATCTCCAATTTGACTGTTATCTTGTTATCAATGTGCTCCACATCCTCCGGCAACGATGAAAAGCAGCCCTGCAAAATTTCGGTCACTTTTTCCAGGTGTCTCTGGAACCTCTCGGCAGTCTGGAGCCGTTGCCGTTTCTGGACCTCCATCATAACCCGCAATGTCTCTCTGGCCTGGTGGGGGCGGAATTCATTGATGAGGTGATGCATATGGATGAACAACAAGTTTATATCTTCGACTTTCTCTTCTCTCTTGCCACTCCCAGGGCACGTTATTAGTACCTCAAGCAATTCCAAAAAATTTACCAGAATCGAATGGTTGAGCTTCTTGAGTTCTTCCTTGTGGCGGAAGGATTTGGGGTGTAACCTGGTGAGTCCCTGGGCTTCGAGTGGTCGGATGATTTCGTCATTTGACGTGAAGGTGGCTCCAAACATGTTGTATGCATCCTGAGCTGGGACAGGTGGTCTAGGTGTGAGTGAGCTCCTGACTTTCTCATCGGTATAATTGGCAATATACTGCATCGGTGGCAGTGGAAATGTGCTGCTTGCTGGTTCACCCATTATTACTGAAAATGGATGGAGAAAATTCAAGAATTTAGATTACAATATTACACCGAATGATATTATGCCAATGTACAAATATATATATATATAAGATATTAAGGGGGGGGGGCTGTATTGTAGGGCATTATTAGTGTAGAAGCAGTCATTATTGTTATTAATTGTTCCTTATAAAGCTATTTTTCCAACTACCTAATTGTAATATACCAGATGCATTTGAACAGTTGAAAAATTAAATCCAATTTAATTTTGCTTAAATGAGATAAGGCTACATAAATTTGCTTATTGAAATGTTTACAGCATGATTGTAAACGAATTGTTGATCCCATTTACTACAGTAGTTATGGTATTTAATCCAACCACTATAAAGTATTGATTGAATTCAATTTGAATCCAATTTGTACAATAAAAATTCTTAAAATGTGTTTGTTTCATACTGTTTTTTTTTACTTTGTAAATATTTGTTGCCACAGCAACAGCAAACTGAACTGATTTCATGAAATACATAATAAAAATATTTTCGCCCATCTACTTACAATATGGCAAGTGGAATAGTGGACAGAAATAATTAATTTCTTAATTGTTTACATCATTTATTTTTTTTTACAATTGTTTACATCATTTTCATATCATCATTTTGGTTTAACTATTGAATTCCCATTTCAGTAGAAGTACATTGTGAATCTGGATTTGTGGATTCGCAGTCAATGCAGTGTGTTTCAGTGTTTATTAAGGGGAGGGATAGAGGGATTCTCTCCCAAGAATGAAAAATCTCTCTCAAAGAAAAACTCAAGGAGGGACATTTCCTAACAAAAATTTGGAACTGTTCAATGTAGGTCCCTCTCTTTGTTCTAAAATCCCTCCCAAAATAGGCTAATTCAAAGAGGGGGCCATTCCCTTCCAATTTTGAAAAGCTAGCACAAACACTGTATGTTCACTGGCATCCTACCACAAATCACCATGAATCCACTCCCGTGTAGTCACACTGTACTTAGAACATGTGTGTCAATGGGCACCTCACCACTAATCCAATCCCCGATAGATAAGCTGACTGAAAAAAGGGATGTGTCGTTCTCAAAATTGAAGAAAAATCAACTGTGAACCGGCAAATCCAATTCGTGTAAAATGTTGTGCTTACAATGGAACATATAACAGGGCAAGGATTACTCATTCTAACCATTTCTAATAATAACTATCAATACACCAATTTGTGGTCCTAGTCCTTTAACTGTAGTACAACCATTACACTTCTCTAGTGCAGAAGTGTGAGGCAATATTAGGCCTTTTAACATATAGGTCAAATTCAGTACTCTGCCCCCAAACAATTGTACAACTAATTATCATAGTTGTAGGCCACTACTGGGCTTAGACTAAAGTTATCAAATTGTATTACCATTTTCAAAAGCTACCCCATTGGGTACAGTTCAATGTAAATTCACTAAGACTGTGTATTACTGATATCCAAGGTGTTCTCAGATGGGGCGGGGTATTCTATAGTTACTCCCTAAAATGCTTGGTTTGGTGCATTGTGGGATTGATGTGGTGGCAAAAAGTGCAACAAATCCTTCAAATTTTACCCCCACAATACATCCTTTATAGTAGCAATATTGGCAATCCTGTGTTTTAGCAGCTTTTATTATTTACTGTAATTATTACCTAGGCCTACTCTTTAAATTATTGAGGCACAATATGATACTTTGGCAGTTTTTATTATTATTCCATTAGCCTTGCCTGGGCCACTTTACAGCAAAGCAGTAGCTTGCCAACTTTGACAACAATGCGCCATGCCATCGTTGACATGGTGTAGGTGTGTCCATGGTCAAATGGTGAAAACAATGATCAATATCATTCTGCATAACTGGAAAGCATTAGGCCTATAGCTATAGGAAATAACTGAGCTACATATAACAAGGAATAATTTAAACTGCTGGCCTTTTGGGGAAATAATAAAAGTGAAACACAGGAATATTGTTACAATTTCATAGGCATATATTAAGCTACATGTAGCTGTATCATCCTGTATGGCCCAAGTTATGGTTAGGCCTAACTTATACCGGGGGCTATGACTAGTAAGTTCCACAATAAATGTTTGTATGCGCATACAACGTGTGTACTAATTCTACGAACTACTTGAGAATATACCCAATTTCGCGAATGGCGATAGAAGGCGTCTGTCGCACTGAATGTATACAGTTATTGTAATACGCAACTTGTTCTTAGGTGTGTTCTAAGGGGTTCAGCCATCATAATCATTATTTTTAAATAATTGAAGTGTATTTGAAGCTTAAATTACACTAAGCCTATATCATATTTTTCATACGGCGTGAACGTTGAAATTAATTTTATCAATGATTTACAAACCTTAGTTTCGCAGTAACCACATATATTAACACGACGACGTAATACTGAATACACAACAAATTAGTTGTTTAAATCACACAATGATTGAAACCATTTCTTTATTAAAATATTTAGCTAAATCTTACAGTTTTATAGTAATACGTCTCCGTAGGTAGATGCACTTTATTTTGCGAACAGATGATACTCGGCCTCAATATGGACTAAGATTTATTATTCGTTGTATTGAGGAGTTTGTTCTTAAGGGCGCACTAAGTGGTTCTCGTTATTTTGCTATAGGCATAGGGCTATAGCTATTTCTGGTATAATGAGTGCACCGAAGTTCGTTTGGTACAATAAACGGCGCAAGTACGTACATACAATGCACAATAAGGTATCGAACAAGGGAACGACTTTCGGTACCACTTATATACCACATTATGGTCATTTGCAACCGAGAGGTTATTAATATGGAGATGAGTTTAGAACGGGTGGAATCTGCGTTTGTATTGTAGGTTTCCCAAATTATTATTGTGTTCTTAAAGTGTTCATATTTAATAAGTTATATAATCAAGTAGGCTAAACCTAACCTGGTCTTTGAACGCTATTGTACATTACGTTCGTTCCTCTCAACATTTTCTACAGTCGCCTAGGCCCTAGGCCTAACGTTAGGCTATATTAATAATAATGTTCGTGTCGCTGTGGCTAGACCCATACACTTACACGGAGACCAAAATTTATTCTATATTTTGACACTTTGACGAAATGTATAATATAAGCTAGCCTATTTAAAAAAAATATGACCATGACAAACTTAACCTCCGAATGTAACTTAGGAAAGTTAGGGCATAGGCCTATGCCTAGGTTAGGCCTACAAAAAACACCTGATTAATAGTAAAGGTGGTGGCTATTTACCCGACCATCGGTCAAATAAGCAGAGCAGTCTTGCTTATTCGTCCAACGATCGGTTGAATAA
>JAODFY010045411.1:0-12523 GCA_027580055.1 Paracaudina chilensis | reverse complement strand
TTGTTTCTGGAATTTGAAGGTTAAAACTCCAAAATTGAGCCGGTTAAACAGCATTTTCGAATTCAGCACCCTTGAAATATCCTGAAAAACCTGTTTAACCACTTTTAACACGAAATGCCTCCAACATTTTATATAGGCACAAATTCTCAAATTTTCACCTGTCTATTAATGATTTTAGGCATATATTCTACAACAAACCATTAATTGTAACAGGATTTTGTGTATGACTTTGAAAGTGGTGTGGTCCAAATGTGGGGAGGCAAAAGGGCAATTATCTTGTTTCAAGGAAGTAATGATAGTTATAACTAAATAAAAAATATTTGATATAAATTGATGCATAATAAGAAAACATTAGATAAGCCTATAAAAAATAAAATCATTACTAATGTGTTCATTCTATAAACAACTATTTCAAAGGGGGAGATATCTCAGTGTAAATGGAACTAAATTCTTAAAATTTTTCTCAACAAGTGGTCTCATTCCCTAATGATAGAGTGTGATGTGCATATTACCATATGCATGCCATAATATTACGGTGTACATACATTAAGGTATTTGTCCAAAGGCATTAAGGCAGACAGATACCAGAGTATATGCAATGAGAAGGGCAAGACTAGTTAGTAAAACAGAATTACTTCACCCAAAATGCCTTTCTTTACAAAGGCTACATCATGTGAAGACATTTGCATTTTCACTGTTTGACTAGCTCTGTTGACCTCAAATAACCTTCAAAGCACCAAAAACATTCAATTTCTTTTGGGTCAAATTAGACCTCTGTAACCATTTGCATTTTCCTGTTATTGCAATTGCACATTTTCCCTGTTTGACCTTTGATGATCTTGGAACAGCACCAAAAACAATGGGCTTCTTGTAAGAAAGCTTCATGCCAAGTAATATATTCCTGAAGGTTGGCATTCTTGAGATGAATGATTACGAGCCACTGTCACATACACACACACACAGGTGTACATTACATTCAGTGTGAGGACTTCATTGAAATTAACTTCATCCTAGCCTAATAGACCATAACCTTGTCAATAAATACCCTAACCTTTGTTTTGTCTTCGGAGGACTTTAAAATCCCATTGTATGTTTTCTGAGGACTTGAAAATCCCATTGTATTCTTTCCGAGGACTTTAAATTCCCATTGTATTTCTGCCAAGGACTTGAAAATCTTTTGTTCAATTCCTCGGACGTAATTACCCTACATGTACACATGCACACACGTTTGCATGACATTCAGCCTGAGGACATTGGAAGTTGCTTTACCCTAAAGTAATAGACCCTAACCTTGGCAATACCCTAAACCATTGTTTGAACTCTATCCATTGAATTCCTTCCCGAGACCTGAAATTCCTGTCTGGGTCCTTAGACTGAATACCCCTGCTATTAAAGCACACACGCTGCACAGATTCCTTTGACCGCATAGATTCCACAGGGCATTCAGGCATAGGCCTACCTCTTTTGCCCTTTGGTAACTCCAGTAGTCTTGGACCACCAGACACCCCATTATTTCTACCACTTACTAAAATTTGAATTCTGTTGAATTCCTTCCTGAGACCTGAAATTCCTGTCTGGGGATGCTCCATACTCCATGTGGGGATGCTGCAAGCATCACACACATACTCCATGTGGGGATGCTGCAAGCATCATACAAATGTACTCCATGTGAAAACATCACACAAATATACTCCATATGGGGATGCTGCAAGCATCACACAAATGTACTCCATGTGGGATGCTGCAAGCATCACACAAATGTACTCCATGTGAAACATCACACAAATGTACTCCATGTGAAACATCACACATGTACTCCATGTGGGAATGCTGCAAGCATCACACGAATGTACTCCATGTGGGGATGCTGCAAGCATCACATACATGCAATCATGCAACCCTGACTGCAAAGAATTGCCTCTACAAATTTCCAGCCTTGAAGCAAAATAAGAGAAGACTACAAAATAAAATCACTAGTCCATCCAAATTACCCTCATTTATTCTGAGAATAGATATTTAAACAAAGGAATCACCCCAAAATGAAGAATTTCTACACAAATTTTTAAATGGATAAATTAATCCATGTCAGCCAATTATAGCTGACTGACATTTACATATTAATATCAGTTTGCATTTATTAAGTTAAAGGTCACTTTATGGTTTTCACCATGGGTGGGTACAGATAATTACCCTTACACTGATATTCACAACTACTAAAAACTGTAAGAAAATATATCTTAAATACAAACCATTCTGCAGCATATCATAGTAAACAGACAAAAATTAAAAGAACAGTACAATTTAAATAATAAAAAAAATGGGAGGATAAAACAGATTCAACAGTGACAATAGCATTTTGGGTTGTTGAAATAATTATAAATCAATCTTTTTAATTCTAATTAGGCATATATTAGGCACTTTTACATTAGGCATTCATACAGCACTTTAGACATATATTTATATTATATGACAGGTTGACTAGGCTAAAGTTGCATTCCATTTTGTCTCATGATTACAGTACATAAATGCGAAATTCTGGGCCATGCCATTTAGCTCGGAACTTGTGAATAGAGCCGTGCAGTGGGAATTTGTACACGACCTTCATTTGTTGAAGTCGTGAGTTCCATAAACACAAGATAAATGGACCACAGTATGAAGCTAACAAAAATGAACTTGAATTTTTTTGGAATCTAGCCAAGAGCTATATTAAAATCCCTTTTTTTTACAAGAAATTACTCACTAGCCCTGCAGTCTTTTACTGGGGGCAATTGTTGTATTTGTCAAAACTAGTGCAAGCACCAAATTTGAGATGCTCATGTCCAAATACATTCTTCCTTCATTACATCATGTAATCTAGCTACAGTATAAACTGCAAGCAATGACATGTACATATGAGAATAAGTTTTAACAAACAAAATATGGACTTCAAAGGCGACCACACTGGATGTTGTTTCGTGCATTAAAAGAAGTTTAATATTAAGGAAATACTTTAAGGTGGCCAGACCAGATGCTGCAACACACCAAAATTTAACTTTTCTGGTGCCACATTTTCAGGCAGCCAATCACTAGGTCTCATTTGATGACTCGGATGAAAAGAGCAATATTGTATGTACTTGGCAAAATTTGTTGTTCGTTGACAGCTTTGAGGCAAGGGCTCACTGCAAAACTCACTGCGACAACCGTTTGTGGTGGCCATGACTGGTTAGACTCATGAATATTCAATGTTATCACAGGGTCACTGCGACGACCGTTTGTGATGGCCATGACTGGTTAGACCTATGAATATTCAATGTTATCACAGGGTCACTATGACGACCGTTTGTGGTGGCCATGACTGGTTAGACCTATGAATATTCAATGTTATCACAGGGTCACTGCGACGACCGCTTACGGTGGCCATGACTGGTTAGACCTATGAATATTCTATGTTATCACAGGGTCACTGCGACGACCGTTTGTGGTGGCCATGACTGGTTAGACCTATGAATATTCTATGTTATCACAGGGTCACTTCGGAAAATGGTCACTCCGGAGGCATATTGTGCTGCTCTCTGGGCCGAATAGAAATGCTTAAATTAAGGAGCAGTGAAAATGCTCATTTATGTCATCAAATAAAAAGACAGGTGTCACAATAGCCTTTTGTTACACTAATCCAATTTATTTCAGCTCTAAAAAGAAATGCATGATTCAGAAATGCTTGGCAGTTCAACAGAGGTACTAAAAACATGCCTGCCACAAACGGCTGTCACAATGAGTATTTTAGAGAGCTTTAAAGATAGACGAGGTCTGTTAGGTACTTAAATATATTTAAGTCCATGTACAAATAATTATTGTCCATTTAAGTATACTTGTCCACTTAAGTATACTTGTCCAATGCAAGGCCACTTACATGAAACAACATAGGTAACACAAGCTTATCAAATTACAGGTAGTTAAAGGTTTTGACAAATAAATAAATTAACAAAGTAGTATCAGTTTTAAGTTTAAAATTATAATGCCAGTGTAATTGTTGATATATAAATAGTACACAAAACCTATCCTAAATGTAAATTATTGATATAGCTTTGTTTCACCTGCAGCTGATGTGGCATAATCTGATGGCAACTGCCATGGGTGCCACAGACACAAAAGTAAATAATACCCCCCCCTCCCAGAGTTCATTTGTTTTACCCCAAAATACTAGAATATTTCACTGATGGCAAACAAACAGTTATTCCACATTCATTTTATTTGGCCACTGGATAATGCACCCCCTCCCCCCCTATTTTTAAGTTTCACTGAAAAGTGGATATATATATATAATCTTTAAGAAACTAAATGCAATTGAACCACACCACCCTCCCTCCCCATTCCAATTTTACCAATGCAGAATGCCCCTCCCCCTTAACAATGCAGCTATATATGAAAACCTTGATGCAGTTTAACCCCCATCCCACCCCCGATCCCCAAATTGTGATCATTAAGGTGGAACATACTTGGATGGAACAATGCAATTTCATTCTTGGTTGCCCATGATCTCCCAGCATTTTTTAGTGGAAAGGTGCAACATTTTCTATAAAAATAGATTTTAAAAAAAATATTTGGAAGAAATATTTTTTTAAAATATTTTTATGTTTTGAAAAAATAATTGTTATTTTTTTCTGATAATAATAATATTTAATAAAAAAACATAAAATTAGTCACATAAAATTTCTTACTTTTAGCATAAATAATTTAAAAAGTCCAACATATTTGGGATGTCACTCTGTGTTAATGCATTCGAGTGTTCTTGAAATAACAAGTTTGCAATGGGGAAGATCAGTCTTTTGTGAGCATTTATTTTGTTGTCACAATGCTTTAACAAACAATTGGTACTTGCGGCCACCAAATTATCCATATCACAAACATAATGTATCATATGCATTATATTATTTGCAGCATTATTGATAATCATACAATGCTTACAAAAAAAAATCAGCAACAATTTATGTCTATGCATTTTTACTGGCATTTGAAAGTTTAATTGAAATATTTTTGTTACTTGTATTAAAATATGCAAAACATGATGAAATTCTAAAAACTTGAAGTAACCTCTCTGCAAACTAATAGTATAATATGTTGGGGCTAAGGAAGGCCAATTTTTTTTTTTTCTGTAGTGACTCAAAAGACACTTGGACATAACCCCATGGGGGGGGGGGTTCTGTACAGTTAACAATTGCATAAACCTCATAACAGAAATAAGGTAAAACCTTCAGTTCACTTTGTAAAATAGATTAAAACTGAAAAATATTGAACTTATCACTTAGAACATTACATATTTAATTTACACCAGGACTTCGTTTTAGCGACAGTTCAAAGTTGACAATGGTCCACCCTAAAAAAAGACAATCCTTGCATTTCCCACAATGTAATTTGACAAGGCTCGAGCCACTGAAACCCTAACCATAACAATGTGTTTCCTGACACAGTCATGTTTTAACATGTAATTTGGCAAGGCTCGAGCATTCAAGTTTTAATTCTGTAAGGAACGGGTGCTCTTCATTTCGGCTTCTTGTTGTCATCATCACATGAAGTTCCTTTTGCAGTAAATAAACAATTGGGGCGGGCAGATGCTTTGAAAAAAATTGTAAACACAGCAACTATTAAATCAAAGATGTACAGCTGGGTGGACTGCCAGGGTCTTTCGCCAGGAAGTACGGACCTATCGCAGAGATCGTTCAAAGATCAATTGTCACACAGGTAATGTAAGGTGTCCTCGGGTGACCATCCCTAAGGCACAGACTTAATCCCATGGGGTTTGGGCTGTGCCTATTATGAAGGTTCACTTGCTCCCAACTAATGAGAAAGTCTTGCATAGCATCAGTTCTTGTTCTTCTTCTTCCGTGGTTTCCGAAGAGAAGAAACCTGCAATTGAACAAGAAAGACGGTGGTTGCGATTAAATTAACATCTTCAATTTGCCCAAATTATATGAAAAAAATTGGCACTTTCTTGGAGCTTTTTGTTCAAAATTCACAGCTTAATATTTTAAATCCCTGAATATCATCAGAAATGTCACCAGATAAACTACTGTGAAGAGGCCTTGAATGCACTATCACTAAAGAATGATTTGAGAAATTACAGTTAGATGATTCCTTACATCAAGAGAGTGGGTGTCAATGTCATGTCAATTATGTTTGCATAGATATAGGGGTTTCCAGATGGTGCCCTGTGGGCCAGATTCAACCTGCCAGGTGATCCAGCCCCACCAACAAATATCAAGTCAAACATATGTAAGGTTAAAAAACGGGAAAGGAATTTACAGTATCTCTTTTACTGGGTATGCAACAGAAGAACTAGGTTATTGGTCTTAGATAGACCTATGATGGGGTGGGGAGAGGGTGTCCAAGTAAATATGGATTTGACAGAGTAAATATGGATAGTGTCTTGCACGGACATGGTGGTATAGGTACGATGTTATTAGTCTGATTTAGACCTATGTTGGGGAGGGGAGAGGGGGTGCCTTACCTCATCTGAGAGGGAACTGATGGTATCCTGCATGGATATGATGGCAGACATCATTTGTTCCATCCTATCCTCCAGAGTCTGCAGTCTCTTGTCGGTCTCATCACCGAGCTCTTTCTGTTCATTGGTTAATGGTGTGTCCATCTTCTGGTCGGCTACGTCTTCTGCCTTTGTGGTGTTCCCGCTACCATAGAATGCACGTGTCCTCTCCAGAGAGCGTCTAGAGCGGACTGGTCCGATGGTTAGACTGTGTGCATATAGATCTTTGAATGGACACAAAATATTGATTCATGTTAAAAACAGAACACATAACATTAACAACTGAGGTTTAAAACTTGGTATATGGGGTTGAGGTCTATGGAATAGGTATATGGTTTGAAAGTCTAGGGGTTTGGGTCCTAGGTCTAGGGTATATGGGGTTTGGGTCCTAGGTCTAGGGTATATGTTTTGCCATACCAGGTATGACATCCACAATAATATGTTGGCTTCAGTGAAATTTGCATGACACATTCAGGTAATTCTAATTTTATGCATGGATACAACATAACAGAACAGGACAACAGAAGATTAATGGTATTTTACAACAAAACCTTGCCCCACCAAATCAGTTGCACATTAATTGGGAATTAATAATCGCACTAAAAGTTTGCAATTTGGTCAATGTGTGTACCCACAATCCTTTGTAACATTGAGATTGCCACCAAAAAAATAATATATATCGGCAAGTCCTTGCCGATATAAGCATTACAAACGAAAATATGAGTTAAAAATTATATACGAGCAGAAAAAACATAGACAAGTATATATAGACAGTTAGTGAATAGCGATGGTGGAATGAAAGCATAAAAAACAAACCATAAAATTACATGCAAGAGGAAATATACTGCAAATAACATCTTGTTCTGTTCACAAGATATCATCATTGTTTCACTTTCAGCGATATGGAAGGGGCTGTATACTATTTTGTCATCTTTGCTGATATTGCAGCCCCACCAGAAGTACACATTCATTTGCATTTCTCACATTTAAAGCCATATGTCTGAGAACCCAATATGTGGGGGTGTGTGACTTTTGGTCCTCAGATGATATTTGAGTCCTCAGTGTGGTCCTCAGTGGTGTGTTAAATGGTCCAAGTCCTCTCTCAGTATGTAAAACCAATCATTCACACATATATTTTCATGCTTTACAATATATCTTATGATACAGTTAGACTATTACAAATGGATGGCAGTGTTTTAAATTAAAAGTAAACAACTTTCGTCCTGAGTGGGGTAGAAATCTGCTAGACTGGTCAGCTCATATGATGTTATACATGAAACTTTGCCCTGAGTAGGGTAGTAATCTGCTAGACTGGTCAGCTCATATGATGTTATACATGAAACTTTTGACCAATCAAAAAATTCATGGTAATTCACTTTGGGGCCAGAATTCACTTTGGGGTGATGAAACTCACTTTAGGGCCACTTTGTGTCTGTGAAATTCACTCAGGGAGAGAATGTCTATTAAATCACACCTCAAGAATTTATTAAACAACACCATCCACAGAACTTGGTGACACTTTTAATAATGTCCATTGTAATGAGTTATAGTTCAGGCAGTGGTGAATCAGTTGACAAGGTACTAGAATATCCTCGGGTATCCAAAGTGCTTCATGTCAGTTCATGAATTGATCCTAGTTATTCTCATCCTGAAAGCCATGAGACAATCACAATATACATCAAGAGACTTGAAAGACAAGCAAGATATATAGAAGTTACATACGTCGCTTCTGTGCACATGCAGTACCCTGAAAAGAAGTTTCATAAACGCTTCCCTACATGCATTGCAGCAACTGCAGCGAAAATAAAGAGAAGCTTTTGTACCATGTCACTGCACAGCCCGTACATTATATGACAAACACAAACCTGTGTATGGAGTTACTGTGCATTATGCACCATACCAATTGTAGAGTTAATACATCCTGCAATCACACACACACACACAAATGGACAATAACATAGGAGACAATCCCAAACAAACAGTGCTGTTGCCAAGGGCACGTGGGGGTAGGAACCAAAAATGTTTCGTTTGTTTTTCTCAATCGACGATCTGGCCTAGGGTGTCCCAGTTATTTTTGCTTCCCAGACAAGTGTCATCAATCAAAGTGTTTTGGAATTTTAAACATGGATTGACGGGTTTTGCCTGACTGGCCAAACCTCCCAGAGTTTCCTTCGTTGATACAGTTCCTTTAAAGGTGGGGCTGCAAGTAGCAAATTCACATGGGTTTCCGGCGAAACCGAAAACTCACAGATTCCTAATTTAATGGACATGTTAGTAAATGTTCAATTGAAAATCTGTCTTTTTTGTAGGTTTTGCTACTTGCAGCCCCAGCTTAGTACTTTGAACTGTTTCCTTCTTCACAAGGCCGGGGCAACACCACTGCAAAAAATAAGCATGGCTGAATAAAGACAACAAACAGAAATATGGAGTCATTACCAGATGGGTAGGCAGAAAGGGAATTGAAGTCTACAGTAATGGTGAGAAGAGAAATCATGGAAAACAAAAAATGCAGGAATAAAGGGGTTTTTTCAGATTAATGTAAAATGACTATGAAGTCTTTTGAAAATAAATGTTGTAATATTTTTGTTTTTAAATCCGGGCCAAACCGGTGCCAAATTCTTCCAGCAAAACTTGGTAACACCGTTTTTTGAAGAATACCAGAATACAAGTTTTGTTGCAAATTATAATCTTTCATACATTGTCACACTACAGTAGATATGCATTTATGTTGTGGATAATTATGACAAAACCATTCAAAATAAACCCTGATTATTGGTTTGATGTGTGTTTCGTAGCTTAATTTCTCGCTGATAATAAAGCATAACAATTTGGTCAAATTAACAGAGGTTCAGCTGTTTTATGTGATGCACTGGATGATTTAAAACATCACAAATAAGTGAACAAAGGTTACTTTTTTTAAATGACTTCTAGACTGTTCTATGAAGAATTCTGGAATTAAAAAATATGTAAACTGTTGCCTGTAAAATATCCAATCATTGCCGTACTTCCTGAGCTCGGGTATTTTTTTAATTTATAATTCCCTTGAAATATGATACCATTTTTTTTCCCACAAAATAATATTGGATAATTGGTGTATGGCAGTTCTATATGTGTGATGAATTCAACCTTTATAAGAAAAACATAAGCATTAAAAAAAAATCTCAAATCTATGGCTTACAGTAACTATTCCATTTGCTGCATGGTGTCGATTGACTTTCTACAACATATGAACTTGTACATGTTGTTTATCGCTTTTGGACTTTAAAATGGGAAAGAGGAAATAGTTATTAAATTTGGAGGTACAGGTGTATATTGACAGGAGACTTGAACCTGCACATATTTTATGAGTACATGTTGAGTGATAAACCACAATAGGGTGTGTACCGGATTTAACCAATGTTACATACATTCAGCTCCAGAACTCATCCCAATGCACGATGAGTCCTCAGTGTGGTATTTAATTTTATTTTTTATACATGTTGATGGGTATAGCACATGCATCTTCTACGTAATCCCACTCGTACTACTTGAGCCAGTAAGCAATGAGAGAACACACAATCTAAACTAAAACATGCATTTAATTAAGCTTAATCTTTAAGCTTTTCTGATACTTGTAATTACAAATGTATTGTAAAGCAGCATGCACTAATTGAAGCTAACTTGTACGACGTATGCACAAGACCTGCAGGGGACATTATGTATCACAGTGCAGTGTATAATTACTGCACTTACATGCTGCAACTAACATGCATTACGTACTTAATTTTACATATTAATACAAAATCGTGCTTCTGGGATCTCCCATCTATATAGCATTTTACACATTGAAGGAATTTAATGGTCCTCCCATAGGACCTAAATTTTGACAGGACAAACCAAACATACTTATTTTCTTCTCTATCTACCACATTTTATATCATATCATATGAAAAATTGTTTTGGAGACAATCAGAAATGATTTGAACCATATTAAAATTAAAAATATAATGTCGTTTCTCCTGATCAAATTGTTTGAGTTTGTTTAATAGTAACAAAATGCATATAAGGAACGATATGTGCAAGGGCGATAATTCTCCATGGAATTCTCCAGGATAGCAACGTTTTTTTGTTAAGGGTTTACAACCTCAATACTCTTAAAATAATAGGGGGAGTGGGGGGTGGAAGGGGAACATGAGCCTAAAAATGTAAAATGATTACCTTCCAAACAATCAGCCCACATCCCTAGATCGATAGACGGAATCTCTTTGCATTTCTTGTAGTCGTTTATGTTGTCTATATATAAGAAGACATCATCGTTGACCCGATTGATGGTGTCACTGTTGTCACATAGTACCTTGGCCAGGCTGAACTGTTTAATCTGTGTCCGTTGTGCCGGTGAAAATACGCCCAAGTTTTCATACCAAAACCTGTTAGCAAAAACATACAAATATTGAAATTATGTAAAACAAGAGAATGAAAGCGTTCAATGGTTCCGATACCGGGGTCTATCTACAGACATGATTTTGAAGTGATATTGATATTTTAATTGTCAAATATTGCTGACAGGTCACCCCTCTAATGATATGAAATTTGTCGTTCATATAATTTGTTGTTCCTACCATATACTAACACAACCATACCAAGTATGAAGCTAATCGGACATAAGGTTACAAAGATATTGACATTTTAAGGATTTCACGTTAAGCCCCGCCCACTCATTAATATTCATAGACGCATACCAAAACCAAAACGGATAGTATTCTCACTATGGGCAATATATATGCCAAGGATGGTAGCAATCCAACATCTTGTTCTGAAGTTATTGCTTTGGGTGGTAGGTTCCATTAATTTTTAAACAAATTTTAGGTTGAGACCAGGCCTAGGCCTGTTTAGATGCTAGGCTAAGAATTAGGCTAGACACATTGTATAAAAGGTGTATATCTAGGCTTGTTTAGGCTTGTGTGAATTAGTTCATGTCATTGTGATAAAGTCACTCGCCAAGTTGACGATCTTTGTAACTAGAGTCTGCGAGTGTAATTGTCGAGGTGTGAATTGCTTTAACAGTAGCCTTCATGAATATGATGAATCTGCTATTAACCTATGGATTAATCCTATGGATATATATAGTTAGATTTGAAAAAAGCAGGATGTAAACTATTTTTTAACAATTTGTTTTCCATAGTTAGCAGCACATGATTACATGATTACAACTGTTGCCAGTATAAAGAGGGCTGGAGATGCCTGGAAACACAGGCGGTATCTCAAGCAAGTGGTTTATGGACCACCTCATGCATATACGCATTAGTTCTTAATATTCAAAGACTGAATAATCATAAGGTGCAGTACTGTACATAGCTTTCACCTCACTTGGCAATTCCAACAAAAATTTTCCTTTGAGCCCATAGATGATGATTGAGGTTTGTGGCTTTGATGTCTGTGTGTCTGGGTGGTTTTCCTGAAGAAGCAAGCCACCAACAGCTGTCTGGAAAATACATTGTACATAATCCAAATGTTTCAAAGATTATTAGCCTATAGGTGATTCTCCCAAATCGCTTCCTTTCAGAAGTGATGAGGGAAATATTAGAATTGACCTTTTAATTTGAGATAAACCCATCATAGCTGATGGTGGTACTTGAATGGTAATGGTCAAGTGGAATGAAACAAAAAAGTTGAAATTAATATTTGATCCAAGTTGACCCAGAAAGAAGTTACTGACATGTGGTCCCTTAATAATCAGGCATAAATGTAAAATACCAACCTTTTACTAGTCTTTTTACTGTATCAAATTGAAATTCCATGTTAAAGCAATTAAACTTAAACAGTTAACCCTTTCAATGCCATAGGCGACTACATCGCAGTAACCACCGCAATGCACCATAGGCGACTATAGTCGACATTTCTACACAGTGTCAGAAATTGTACTATAGCATTCTAGAAGAAGGCCCCTGATGTTGCCAACTATTATATTCTGAAAGATCGCAAAATTTCCTTTCCAACAGTATATAGTATGGTATAGGGTGCTAT
>JAODFY010045410.1:0-19273 GCA_027580055.1 Paracaudina chilensis | reverse complement strand
ACAACATCACTAAACTTTGACTCCTCGTAGCTAAAAATCTAGATGGTCATGGTATGGAAAATTGTAAATGCCATTCATGGGCAATTTGTCAGCTACAACGTGATGGGTAGGGATTGCTGGTTGAGAACTTCTAACTGATTTTAGAAACCCTTGAACAGAGCAAAATTAGTGTGTAAGTCAATGGAGAAATTATATGTGTTTTGCCCCCTTAAGTGAAATTTTTTAATTTCCCATTTTGATAGCTTTGGGCTGAATTTGGGCTTGAAATGATCGATATTATATGGGATTTCCGAAAATATACTGACGTCACATGATTTCATGCTTGAGTGTTTTTTAGGGCAAAAATAACATTTTTGGGCCAAAATTGCTGATTTTCAACCAATTTTTTTGGTAAACAGGATAACTAAACACAGAAAAACATCGGCGTTTGGGGGACCCTTCTCTCCATTTGATATCCTTTCACAATGCCATGGCCACATTATTGCGAACAGACAGTAGCTGCTGCAGCTGGGGGAAGCCATTGTGCACATGTGACAAAATGGTTGGCATTGAAAGCTCAAATTAGACTGCAGCAGTCTTGACCATTTACAAATTTTCATTACTACACAGAGCTCATCGCCATGGGAGAGTTGTCATTGAGCAAACAAATGGACAGCTCAAGATGAAGTTCCCATGCTTGAGGAAGGGGCTTAGGATTGCTCCAGAACACGCCTGCAGAGTGATTGTAGCATGCATAGTGCTATTTAACATTTCAAAAGAAATCAATGATCCATATCTAGGAAGACAACATGATCTTATAGATGCTGATGTCCCTGAATACAATGGTCCGGCAAACATGCCAGGGAATATCGCAAGAGATCAGCTTGTGGCCAACTGTTTTTAGGATCTAAGCGATGAACAAAGGTGCCTAGATAAACTCTAAGACAGTATGAGCTCAATTAAAGTTTTTCTTATCATGTTATGTTATGGTGTTTACAGGGTCTTATAGTTTTTTTTACCTCTGTTGACCTAAGATGACTTTTGACCTCTCCCCAAATAAATAGGGATCATCTACCCTACATGAGGGTCCTACACGCAAAGTATTAGCTAAGTTGAAGCTTTTGTCATTAAGTTATGGTGGTTACAAGGTTTTTAGTATTTGACCTATGTTGACCTTGAGATGACATGTGACCTCCACCAGAATCAATAGGGACCACCTAATCTCTATAAGGGCCTTACATACTACTGAGCTGGGTTGAATATTTTCTTATCAAGTTATGGTGTTTTCAAGCACTTTACTTTTGGAATGTTTGATACTTAGTCTACAAGAAATATATTTGTTTTACAAACAAATTCAAAAGAAAATGTTTTATTGCAGAAATTTGTTGAATAGACCCTACAGAACACAAAATCAATATTAGGCTATGGTAGTCAACTTTAAAATGACCTTCTTTACATAATTAAAATTGGCACTAAATTGGATAAAATGTTGAAAAAATGTCAGCATGGGCTCTAAATTTTGCCCATGGTCCTGCACTGTGTTAGGCTATTTTGGGGGAGATCCACCCCAGTTGAGTTCCTAGCTTATCACACTGTAGGATAAGCAAATTTGGAACCTATAACGATATTATTCAAAATTGTATGTAAAATAGTGGCCATTTTAAATATGCAAATTATGTTTTACAAAATGATGTATCATGACATAGCCAGGGTACGTTTAACACATTTCTGCAATAAAACCTTTTCTTGCAATTTGTTTTTTACTGTTCATGCTGCACTCTATTAAATGGGCTTATGTTTGATGGTGTAGGTGTGTCAATTGATATAAGCTTTTCAATGTTAGAGTTAATTTTTTCTAGAACCAGAATCATATTTTGTTGTAATTTAAGCTTCTCCTCCCTATATATCATCTTGCTCTCCTCAATTGCCAACATTTTTTGGTTCAGTTCTAAAAGGTTTACTTCCTTGCTCTTCTTCTCTGTCTTATCTCCCTTTTGTTCACCCCTCTTTCTCTTCTTAGACTGGTGGTGCTTTTCATCATCTTGGGATTGTGACTGTAAGAAGTAAAAAAAAAAAAAGTAAAAAAAAAGGAATTCATATTATCTCTGTTCATCATACTTATTAAATTAGTTCTTTTCTCAGATCCATTCTTTTTTTGTTGTCGTTTTGTGTTTTTCAGCGCTTAGAAACCGTTGTATTTTGTGGTATATAAATTTAGTTATTATTATTATCATGCAGCACCTCTCACTCTTGATGAGTGTCTGATGTTGTCAACTGGTGCACTGTCAGGGTGGAGTAGTGACACCTGTGCAGAAGCTCATACCATCAAGTGACAATGGATTGGTACTATACCAAATGTGTGCATTATTGTACAGTTTACTAGTACAATATTCCTAAAAGGATAGCATTGATGTACATACTCACCGATTCTGTATCAGTAGCACTGAACTCCACTGGTGGTGCCTCAACAAAAGTACAGCTCTGCACAGATTTAGATATGACCTGAAAGTAAACAAATTATGCAACAATGATAGTTTGCAATGCAACTTTCTTACACAGTACTGTATATGTGAGGCGAGCACTGTAACCACTACACTACAAGCACATCTCAATACCGGGAAGCAACATGCCAATAAGGCATTGATCCTACATATCGTTAAGATATCGTGTTTACAAGCTATTTCCAGCAATTTAGCATTATGCCCCCCCCACTCATGAATATTAATTAGATGAAATTTCATTGTCATGTGGCCATGTAGTAAATGTACCATTCAACAACTTACATCATCATACCAAGTATGAAGCAGATCAGACATTGCAAAGATATTGACATTTTAAGAATTTTACATTAAGTCCTGCCCACTCATTAATATTCATGTCATGGACAACAACATATGGCATATCTACTAATCAAGGGGCATATACCCGTAACATTTGGCATTGATCCAACTTGTTGTTGTTCAGATATTGTGTTTGGTACTGTAGTGAAATTATTAGTTAATTATGCAGAGAAGTGAACTGTGGAGAGATATTTTAGGTGATGTTAAATGTTGTAAGGGCAAAGGTAGGAAGGGGGTAATGTAGGGATGGGGATATACTAGTTAGTGGGTAGAAGTGACTAAATTGGGCATATGTATGGCATATGTATGGGCATGCAAACTTGCTCGCATAGGTTACTCGGCCTTCGGCATTGTAACCAAAAATTAGTTGTAGGAATTTTACCTCTGCATTTGTTTGGGGAATGGTTTCACATTCTCCCAATGCTACCACACCTTCTTTGACAGCATTGGGAATGGCATTCAGCACTGCCTCCATGCTGGGACTGTATCCAGGTTGTGGGCCTCCACCTGAGAGAAAAAAATAGATGAATTATTTTTCAACATGGGGCACTGAGAGGGTAGGTACAGTACTGTACTGTACAGGTGCATCTCCTGGGATGTGCTGGCACCAAAAACTGCATTGTCCATGTGTTTGGGGAGGAACAGCATCTTGTGTGTGTCCCCCATGCCTGGTGGCTCACCACTGATAAAGACACATCTCTCTAAAAGCCCAACGTCATTCTGAATACTCATTGATGAAGACTCATCATCTAATGACACCTCATTGGCCCAAATAATTTTGAATGTCACATGCAACAATGAACAATTCCTTTGAAACAAAGCAATAATTTGACTGAATTCCAAATCATGGAAGCATTGAATCACTGTATGAATGTATATTATTCATTCATATCATAAAACCCATAGGCATAGGAAGCTTGTTGAAGTGCGGGGGTGAACTGAAATTGTTGTGACTAGTGTTTTGGGGGAGGAGTCTAAGGGGTGTCCCATATAGACAATGAATATTCATAGTGCCAGGTCAGGTCACAAGTTAATTCAACCAATGAAATTGGCCCCAAAGGGCATGCTTAGCGCGTGTAAATTGTCCCATAATCATAACAAACCCGCGCTGAGCTTAAAGCAACGTAAAGTCAACGAGGTATTATGAATTACTCCTGAAATTGACATCGTACAAACAGTGTGGATTAGACGGAGCATTTAAACAATGATTGGGTACGTATGGTGCACTATATACCTTAAATATAATGCTTTTGAGCAAATTACTACTAGATTATGGCCGCTTTCGTCCCAAAAGTGTGTTTTATGTTCGATTTAAAATGAATTTCTGTGTTATGTTGTCATCTACACTGTCACGAAATTACACATTAAAAGAATATTTTGGTAAAAACTAGTAGGCATTGAAAGAGCTCTGAAAATGAACCAGAGAACGAAAACGTTCAATGGTTCCGACACCGGGGTCTATCTACAGACATGATTTTGAAGTTATATTGATATTTAAATTTTCAATAGATGTAAGACCTACTAATTCAGCTATGAGTGAAATTCATTGTTCTTGAGTTATTGTGGTAACAGTGACTAAGTATTAAGCCCCGCCCACTCATTAATACTTATGATATGAAATATGTCGTTCATATAATTTTGTTCCTACCGTATACTAACAGAACCATACCAAGTATGAAGCTAATCAGACATAAGGTTACAAAGATATTGACATTTTAAGGATTTTACTTTAAGCCCCGCCCACTCATTAGTATTCATAGTACGCATACCAAAAACAATATGGATAGTCTTCTCACTATGGGGATTATATATACAAAGTATGGTAGCAATGCACCATTTTGTTCTTGAGTTATCGTGGTAACAAGCTCAGGTGTCACACACATACATACATACACACGCCGACTAGACTGCATAGGTTCCGATGCTGCCTTCGGCATTGGAACCAAAAATGATACTGATTTATTCAAATCTTCATTTTATGGATACATAAATGTTTTTTGGCAATATTGCATTCAGTTTGTTTACCAATTTTACCAACATGGGATAAAATATGCTCAAAATCATTCCCACAAGAGCATATTCAGTAAAGAAAAATAAGACTTTCGCTTTTTATAACATTGGGCAGTAAGAGGGAGCCAAATTTAAATTTTCATTAGGAAACATTCAATCATACGTGGAACAAAATAAATCATCATATTTGACTTGTTATGCAAAACAAATTCCTGTGATACATTTTTTAAATATATGTATCAAACAGATAATTACTTTAGATGGAAAGATAGATTGTAGTGAAATTTATACTGATATTATAAATATACCTGTTTATCACATAACTGTATACCTCTTATACCTGTCTGTATTTAGACCATATATTTTATATATTATATATATTATATATTAAATTACATTTTATTTTATCCCTCTTAATTATATCACAATTATGATCTTGACAAGTTGAATTCAAATGTAATAAACTGATAATTTCCGAAGTAACTGGCACAATCTGGCACTCAGCAATAAGCTTTTTAGTTTCGAATTATGCATGAATGAGCTCAAAGATTTTGTTATCAATTCAAGGGTCATTATTTAAAGACCAATATTCTTAGTAAAGTAATTACCCAAATAACTGTATATATATATATACAAATAAGGATATTTTAGTTGGTATTTGCTGAACATTACAGTGGTGCAGTAAAATATCTTATTATTTCTTTTCATTATAATTATATAGAAATATCCATAATTAAATAAATACTAAAAATAGTAAAAACTATTTGTAACAGAGCTACCCCTGCCCCTAGTGTTAATGTGACTGAAACTAAAAAAACAATTTAGTAAATTAACTGGATACATATGTGACCACAAAAATTAACACAATTTGTGGGTTACAGATTCCTACCACTTAGGCCACTCTACTACTCCACTCAGCAGTCAAATTGATCAAGTAATGAAAATTTGCAAAAAGAGCAAATATAAGAAAAACAGGTACTTCATCGTATTCAATTCATTCCTGGGCGTCGCTCACAATATTTAGTGACACTCTTCATTTTTATGCCTGCGCTTTATATTGGCTTTTGCTGAAGTGTTTACAGAGGTCAGTCGATATTCAACAGTGAGTTGGTTTCCATGGCAACTCACTTCAAGAACAACTGTCCATGTCAATTTGTATTGCTATTGTGCCCCTATATATCCCAGCAGTCGCATAGCAACACCATTGATCCACATCTCCTCAATATATATTGTCCAAAGTTTATATGGTAATTTTATTCTCAATCACAACTTATTCAAATCAGAAATTTGAAGGAAAAATTTAACCCTCACCTTATATCAAAGGACAAAGATGAATGATGATTTTGCTATTTCTTTTCCCCATACTATATTCATTAGTGTCATGGTTAAACTCTCACATTGTTCATTCAAAAAAATCACTCCTGCATATATTTAACAGACTTCTTGAATTAAAGCAAATCAGAAATAATGAGATGGCTAAACAGTGTCTAGCAAAAAGTAAATTTCTGCAGATGATCATATCCATCTAAACATTTATCAACAAGTATTTAACAGGATTTATTAAATACTGTACTGACATGTGATACTGTACTGGCATGTGCCCATAGAAAACTGACAAAGAAAAAAACTGCAAAGAAATTATCCCAGGGGATTTGAGGCTGAGCCAAGACCTTAAAACCAGCACAACTGCTGAGTCCTTGAGATCAGCCACAAGTAGTTAACCAAAATGTCTTATTTATTTGCTTAATTATTGTGAATTTATGGGAGTGTAGCTTCACATTAATAAAATATTACCAATCAGTCAAAAATAATATATGATCGTTTACATAATTCCAGATTTCTATTTTAAGCTAGAAGAATTTAGCAGGGCTTTTCTTGCAATTTTTAGGTTCAAACTCTGATAGTACTAGTAAATAATTTGAGTGTATTCGCCAGTCGCGGCCGGGGTCCTTCTAAATCAGTACCTGAGTCCACGACCACAACTGACTCATACAGACCATGCTCTGAGACCGGTCTTGAAACTGAGACCTGTCTCAAGTCTTGACCTTATGTAACCCATATTTTATTTTCATCTCAACATTATTTGCAATTGTCTCAATTTTCTGTGAACTCAAATGTTCTAGATGCAACAAAGCAAAGCCAACCCATTTTTGTTTAATGTAACCAGGCACATATATCAAACCAGCAAAATTAAATAGCTTGGCTAGGTTGCAATGGTCACAAATGTAATTATCTCTGCGATTCATTCACTGGAAACAAGATTTGACAAGCATCTCAGAATAAGAGGGTAAGACAATAGATGATTTATGACCTGACAGAAATAAGGAAGAGTTCATCGATCATTTTGTTATGTTAAAATGAACACTATAAGATCCCAAGACAGATGTTACTGTAAATGAGAAGGTAACACTGTTGGTTCTGTGGGAATGAACAAAAAACAAGCAGAAAAATTCATCTTTGTAAAAAACAGAATCAGCAGACTGACTCATAGTCAGAAGGACAGGTTAATTAAAATTCTTGGATATGAATTAATGTTAAAAATTGTAAAATACGTACTGCACCATTTTTCATCTAGGCACCCGCAATTATTCAAACAATTCTCAACCCCTCCACTGTAAAGCATTCACACTATTAAATTGAGTTTCGCAAAGGATGGAAAATCGTTAACAACCTGGCTACAAGCCTGAACATACACACAGACCTGAAAAGGGTGACATGTATCCCCATCTTGCCTCACCCCACCAATTACCAATACCCACAAATTATATTTTATCTTTGGTTATTAATTTTCTATATTTCTACTAAATTTTGAAGAGTTTGAAAGGCTGGGTCCATGTACAGAATGGGGTTAGTAGTAAATGCAATTTGCAAAATGCAAAATGTAATATATGCAAAATGCAAATTATATATTATATATATACACACAATTATGGTGAAATGAGGCTTATTAATGATGCCCCCATCCCCACCACACAATGACAAATTTGACAAAATTACATTAAATCTTTGGATTGTAAGGTTATTTTTTTTATTTTAATGCTAGCAATTAGTCAGTAATGACAGGAAATTGACTGAATTCAGTAAGTGTGTGGTAGGCAGAAAAAGTAGATCCATTATTTATATAACATTTAATAGACTAGTTTACTAGTACCATTTAATTGCTATTCCATTGTCAACATTGCATCCTAATTGTACATTCTTGCGAAGTGGTCTTTAAACATGGTTGCCCTTTTATTTGTATTTAATATCCTGCTGAGAAGTTTATTCCAGAAAATGAAATCAAATAGAAATCATTCTTTCTTATTATTTCTGGGGAATTGAAATAAAAATGTATTGTAGAGGAATTATTTCTTTAAAAAAAACTTTTTATAATAATGAAGATATCAGTTATATAACTTATTATAAACAATTATGCCTTAAAAATTCTATTGATTTTTTTGGCTCCCAATTCAGGTGGTTTGTTATGACGATTACTGTGTTTGCTTGGGCCCTGTATCACTCACACCATTGACTAAGCTTGTTGGGATCATTTATTATTGAAGTACAGCAGTTCAATGCCTGCCAATAAAGCAACCATCAAACCAGGTTTTGATGATTACTGTGTTTGGTATGATGATTACTGTGTTTGCTTGGGCCCTGTATCACTCATACCATTGACTAAGCTTGTTGGGATCATTTATTATTGAAGTACAGCAGTTCATTTCAATGCCTGCCAATAAAGCAACCATCAAACCAGGTTTTGTTTTCAGGGTGTCTCTGTGAAGGACACACATTGCAAAGGTGTCAGGATTAAAAAAACCTAGGTATTATATGGTTGCCATAGTAATAAATGTAGCCAGCCATACTACATATAAATACATTATATATTGCAACATGCACCATTGTGAAAATTTGCACGAATGTACTACAGAAGCCAAAAAAAATAAAAATAGGTCACATAGGTAAATATACAATTCATACTGAAGTGTAAATTGATACATGATGTAGAATGTGGAACAAACATGTGGTCTTTATGGCATTCTTAACTTTTTAGTTCAGAAGACCATAAAGACAATGTCCCTTGGTTGAAGAGACCTACGCTACTCAGTCTGGCATGGGGTCGAGTCAATGACCATTGACCACACACTTACTTTTAAAGTACCTTTGTTTCCAATGCCACTGCCTTTACCCTCCCAGCTACAACCCCAGTATAAAATCATGCAATATAATGAAGCCCATCCTGCTACGTCAGGGCACACTACCATCCTTCAGCGTTACTACAGGCAGCAGACAGATGCAGCCAGCTGCCAATCACCAACGTACATGCAGGTGTGTAAACAAGCTGTAGCAATTAATGTCCTATCATCTCCACATCACAGATTCATATATCAATGAGTTCATGCTAAAAGGCAATAATTATGACTCAACTCAGAGATAGTGTCAAAAATGACATGTCCAGATTGAATCATGCAATTGATCATGAAAACTGAGTCATTAGGGGTCCTCCATGTGAAGTAAACAAAGGTTAAACCCCTCTGTGGTGGCCCATGAATAAACAATTGAGCTGAAAACAATGTCACTAGAAGCACTGACATAAAGTTCCCTTGAACTCACTGTTTTAAACAGTCGGGGGGGAGTCTTTTTTACATTTTATAACCTTGTGAAGTGGACGTAATTGGTTAAATTACCATGAATAAAGAAATAGCCCAAAGCAATGTCACTGAACTACCTGTTGCCATCCTCCAAATTAGAACAGCTGTAGGGTATTTTGTTCCACAGACAGTTACCGTTCTCCCACATAAAAGCATCGCTGGGATGCCATAAATCCCCCTTTAACAAAGGTATTTTTACATGCGACAAAATATGCATTCAACACAGATCTTAATACATTGCATGCTGTTATAAATATAGCTATGTAACAACATAAACTCAACACAACTGTGTTTATAGTTCATCACATTTACTATTAATTAGGGTTAATTTAAGTACAATTTTCATTAGGATTATATGTTTGCTCTCACTAGACCACCTCCCCTCACATACACCCTGGACCCACCAGCTCCAATCGTCACTATGGCAGATGATGGTAGCTTTTAAGGTTGTGTTAAAGGTGAATACAACTATTGCACAAAATATGCTAGAAATCTGCTAGATTGGAGAGCCTATCTGCTCATATTTATGGGGCTTCACAAATTTCATGGGGGAGGTCTGTGAAATTCATTTGGGGGCATAAGTTGTTTATCTTAAAATTACTAATCCTGTGTGAACTGTGTCAATCCTTGACGTTGCCTTCTTATAACATGTGCTTACCTAGGATTACTATATCCAACCTTAGTGACAATGCTGCATGTGATAATTCTGACTTACCATGCAGAGGAACGTCACATAGAGGACCAGAGAAACCGCTGATGCAATGGCAGGTAAAACCAGAGTGACTGGTGGCAGAAAGAATGCAGGTGCCCTGGTTCTGACATGGTACACTGGCACAGGCTCCCTCATCTGGATCTGGTGGACTGGTGACTAAAAAAACAAAGCTCCTGATTTACTTCCATATTTACAGACATGTTTCATGATTTCATTATTTGTGCATATTCAGGTTTAGTAGTAATGTGACAGTCCCTATTTCTTTTTTATTGTTGCACCGTGTAGAAAAACTGACATAAACCATGAAATACAAGATAAAAGATATGGTTTGAATATTACTTGTTCTAAAAAAAAAAATACCCTACACGATCATCATATCGTAATTCATCAGCAATTTTAAATAATTTATACTTCAGGAAACTTTTCTAACTGTGTAAAATGAAGTGCTACAATGATATGGGCATGTTGTCCCAATTGACTAATATCATTATCACCTCAGTACAAGTGATCCTGAAGTGGCTTATTGGTATAAACTACAATCATCAATGGTTTAATCATCAATAAATAATAAACATATAATTTAAAGAGTGGGTTGATCATGGGTCATTTTTCATGAAGAGTTTTGAGATTTACAATCATTTAAACAATTAAACATTTTATTCAAAAGTCCTACTGAAATTAAATCACCATGCTCAAGGGAATTCCAAGGGTAATCATGTTAGCAGGAGGGACTGGAAATACAATCCTGCTGACTCTTATATGTATGACACTCACCTATTTGTACATCTTCACAATTGCTGCCCGAGAATCCATCAGGACAGGTGCATTGTGGGGTCGAATCATGTGGCTGGTGACATAACCCACCATTCTGACAGGGATTGTCCATACATGTAATATCTGTAAATGGTGAAAGAAAAACAAGAAATGACTATGTAAAGTTCACTAACAGCCTTCCAAGTTACCCACCTCCAAAAGAAAACAAATTTCCAGGTGTCATTAATTAGTTGACTGTAACAGAGTGTCATGAGGTCATAAGGTTGGCAAGTCCCATGAGCACCTTCAGGTGGCTACGGTCACTATGCTAATGGTTCATCATAAGGAATGGTTGGTTCATCAATGAAGATAATATCTATGATTAAACATTTTTTAACACTACACTGGAAGGAGTTTAGCTACGTTGAATTTGTTTTTATCAACAACATTCTTAGTTTATGCACCAGTTTGATATCAATTTTCAATGTACCAAAGATTTCTTGCATATGGGACTATGCGACTCCAACAATTACATTTTACACATTGACTTTTTAATTGTCACACAGTTTAAGTATTTTAGATGACACTGTGGCTGTCTCAACTGCCCACTTTTTAAAGAGAACTTGGCACCTATGAATTTGTTGTGATATCTCTCTGTGTCCAATGGAGCAGTTTCTAGAAGTTTTTAAAAACATTATTATGGTTATTTCTAAAATATTTCAAGAAATGTGTTTCCATGATGGCACAAACATTGCAAGATGAAAATCTGAACTAATTATTACAAAAAGTCGATATCACAACAACTGAAACTGCTATTGTGATGGGACTTGTGTTGTTTTTTTTTCATCCTCTTAATGATCAGAGACTTTGTTTGTTTTTTTTGTCTGACTATTGTTTTAAAAACATTAATACTTACTGTGACACGAATAGTTCCCAATCATGTTGACACAGGTCAAACCAGGGTCGCAAGGTTGTTTGTTGCATTCATCTACATCCTGTTCACAGTTTTCTCCCTGCCAGCCGAAGAAACACATACAAGTATACTGCTCAAGGCTTGAGCTGACACACTCACCATGATTGCAGGGATTACTGTTGCATGAACCCTGATCAACTGAAAGAAATAAACAGATAAATCTGTTTTTTTGTTTTTTTTAAGATTCCTTTAAAGATGTCACAACATAGCACAAAGACACAAACCTCAAAAATATATATATGACAGAAAAAAAGAAGAAAAAAATACACCCATTGTTCCAACACCCATCCTGATATCTTCTCATGTTGCTGAGATATAAAATGTTGAAGTTACTCAAAAAATTATTAAAAAATAAAGAAACAATAATTTAGCAACAACAATGACATCACACCTCGTATACATACATTATATTGCTGGTGTTTATTTATTATTTCAAAACACAGATTGGTAGCTGTGCACACATGCTGTATTGATACAGTCCAATGTGGATTAACAAGGTCTGGAAACAAAATTGGACATTGCAATAGTTGTGTTATTTTTAATGTTAACTTTCAGAATTTTCTTTCAATTAGGAAGAAAATAAAGGCAATTTAATGGAGTGAAATCATAGTTTTCGATGAATAAACATCAACATTTTAAATCTCAGCAATGGACAAATATATGAAGATGGGAGTTGTCCCAATGGATGCCTTTTACATTTCTCGGTCTGAATGTGCCATGTCATGACCTCTTTAAGGAGAAGATACATAACAAGTGCCCCAAGCCAAGAGGTTTTGCCACTCCCAAAAAAGACCCACCCCAAAGAATATTCCACCTTTGCTATAATCCACCTTCATCAATTATTACCACCAAAGTCTCAAACATGCCCGAATAGGTGACATAACTGCACACCTGGGAGACAGAAGACCCTGACCAGCTAGACCCTCTCCATTCCAATGTTTCTTTAATGATAATACCATCGGTATTATTGACATGTATTGTATGACAATATTAACCAGTTAACAGAGTCATCTCTCTAAGTGGTCCTTCTCATTATTGTTGTCCTTATCTTGTTTTCACTCAGCAGACCAACTGTTTGGCCTTGATGGTAAGATGATAAGGACCTTCCTGGTGTAGATGTCATAGGTCAGTGAAGCAAATTGAGACATATCAATATCCCAGTCAATTTAGTTTGGGAGGGCACATTGCTTAAACTGGATCGAATGTCATGACTGCAACAGCTGATGAAGGATAATGGCTACACAGGTTAATTTCTTTGTGAAATAAATACATAAACCTCTATTACTGTAGAGCTGTATGTTTGCTACAAGTATGTTATCAATGACTCTTTGAAGAAAAAATTGTAGCATATGTATTAATCTCTAAATAAATCTCTAGTTTATCATTTGAAAATTATTAAAATTATTCAACACAAACTTAGCTTCTGTAAGACTTTGAGCCTCAATAGATCCCTTTTTCCCCTTTAGTGTGATATTATTATGGCAAACATATATATACCAATGATAAAACTTGACCTGAGCAGGAAAATTCTTTGCACAAGTTTGCAATATTTTGGAATAATTATTGTATGGCAGTTGTTGCTTGAATATTCTATTTCCACAGATAAGTTATTTAAGGAAAAGAAAAGCTTCTGGATGCAGTTTGCATCTGTAATGTCACAAATGTTGCCAGATTCTTAATGAAATTGCAAATGGAAACGTTCAAAACTTGTCCCAAAATATCAACTGTGTCAGACCTTGGCACTGGGAGTTATTGCATTAAATGTCTGAAAATTAACTTCGAATTCGTAGAACTTCACACACAAAGGTCACCCAGGGGTGAACCCATTGACGTTATTTGATCGGAAGGTAACTTTGAGATTTGAATATAGCATCAAAACTATAAAAAAAAAAAATTGTAATCATTCAGTCCATAGTTTGTCACTTAAAACCGTTACAGCTGTATATACTCTGATTTTGCCAATCATAACATTCATTAATAGCAGGAATTTAGAAACTTGTTAAGAAACTTGTTTTATGGGTGTCGTTCGGCAACAAAAATAAATGCATAAACCAGTAAATGTTCATGTTTCAAATAATTTTTGAAAAAAAAAAAACATTTACATTATTCTAGATAGCATTTTGGCTAGAAGAATGCTGCATGTTTTTCATATTTTGCGACACCATACTAACTCAGGCCATGTTTTTCTATTATGATTATTCTGCACTGTCTATATAGCTAGTGGCATTGTAGAGGAGCAGCTGAAGCACATCAATATAAATGAAGTAAATAATAACAGAGGTCGGCAGATGGTATGAAGCAATTCACGTGGAAATAATTGATTAAAGTCCAAAACAAAAATATACAATAACTCTGCATGTGTATGTATTTACAGAAAGCATACAGTATTCAAGTGTAAAACTGTTCGGTGCAAATGTTATGCTAGAGGGTTTTCATATTTATGTTTGGTTGTATTCAACAGTTTCAGTGTATAACCAGTTTATATGATGGTGTGCATGTGAGTGGTATATATTTCACTGTAGCATGCAACATATGTGTACAGTACACCAAGAGAGGGCAGGTTCCTATATGGGGTGGAACAGGGATGAATGTTCCATGGTGGGTAGTGCTTTACAGAAACAAAATACCATAAAATAAGTATTCATGTGTAAACTGTTCGGTGTACATGTTATGCTAGAGAGTTTTCATATTTATGTTTGGTAAGGTTGTATGAATTCAACAGTTTCAGTGTATAACCATGCAGTTTATATGATGGTGTGCTTGTGAGTGGTAGGCCTATATATGGCACTGTACGTGGCATTCAACTTATACACAGTACACCAACAGAGGGCAGGTTCCTGTATGGGGTGCAAAAGGGGTGCTTCACAGAAATATAAAATAATGAAGGTATCAAATTATCCTAAGGATGAAGGAGCAAGTCTCATAGCCGGGTATATGAGATGTACCACTCTAATTGCTTGTTTTAATGACACCAATCTTGAAAGGATTCGATATTGCATAATCAACTTTTACTGGTGGAGACCCTGGCAGGGCTCAGAACAGGTATAATCAATCACAATATCAGCATCTCATTCAAATGTGAGTTATACACACACATACAAGTATATATATATATATATGATCATTGAAATGACTTCTTTTCCCATATTTTTTTTCTCTGCATGACGAACACAAAAGGAACCAGATGAGATATGCAGATAATCAAAATTGCATGGGGCCATATAACATATGAAGACGAAACTTATTCAAACTGCAATTGTAAAAATCATTAAGGCAATATTCGGGGTCTGAGCCCAGAGAATTACTCTTCTCTCACCAAAAGGAGATTTTACCATTTGTTCGTTCACCTTGTTAGTTATGATAAAAATACTCCCTGGATCTTTTACATTGTAAATCACCCTACACACAAAGAAATTAGACCATAACTGAGTGTTGCATTCTGTCAGTGATATCACCTATTGAGGCAGTCTTGTTGCAAGCAAAATATGAATCTCCAATACATTGTCACACTATTATGCATTAATGATGCGGTATAATGATGACAAAATCGTTAAAAAAAAAAACTGATAATTGCGTTTAATGTGCATTAGCAGATATTTGTTACAAATATATTGTTGATTTATTGTTACCAAAATCATAAATGTGGTTCTAGTCATTTCTGGATAATGTTAAAAAAAACATAAAATATCCTCCTTTTCAGGCATATTGCCAGAAATGACAAGATACCAGACATTATTACTGTTGTATTCTCTGCTGAAGTCCCTTAAAGGACCATGGGGACCTCGACACTGGGCAGGTAGATTTCTGGAGCACCTAGCAACCTGGGAAAACTTTCCAAGGGTTATGTCACTAGGAATGTGAAGACAAAACTTTGTCATTTCTGAGTAACGGTAAAAAACATTAAAAAATCTGCATTTTCGAGCGCGCATTTACAGCAATGATAATGATATACTTTCAGACATGTTTTCAATCTTGCATGGATGGGAAATTGTTTCCACATCTCCACACAGACCAAATGTTAGTCACAATAGTTAATTTGTTTCTGACAACTTTTTTTTTTTTTGGGGGGGGGGAACCAATACATTTTGGAGAAAATGAATACAACTAGTTGGTATCAATCTTTCAGCATTTATACCAAGATCTGCCAAGATCTTATTTATTTTTGTGGTAATTACTAATCAAAACAAATCATCTGTGTGTAAAAGCATTAAATTAAAGTTATTAAACCTGTGATAATAGTATCTGTGCAGACATAAAGTCTCTATTCTCATTAATGCACAACTGACATGATTTTTTTTCTTGTGAAAATGAAGCAGAATCCTTACCTGGTGCAGATGAATTTTTCTCACACCTCACTCCTTTGAAACCATCTGAGCAGTAACATATGAAAGCTTTTCCAAATTCTGTGCAGGTCCCGCCATTTTCACATGGCTGGCTAGCACAAGCTGCAGAGCTCTGATCTGAAATTCAATCAAGATGCAGTTCGCAAATTATTAGTAAACAATGGCACAGTTTTAAATAAGACATCTGGTGACTGGTAATATAGCCTATGCCCTTTAGCATATATAGGCCTAGACTGAAATAGCTTGTATGATGCATTGTGGGATTGAAGGTGTGGGGTAAATAATTCACCACTCAACAAATTAATGCGGATTTTAACTCACCCACAATGCAACTTCGATACAAGCTATATATTTCAGCCTAGCATAGGCCTAACGTTAGGCCTAAAAAAGTTGTCTAATGTTAGGCCGAAAAGTTATATAACGGCAGAGGCAAACACAATCATGTTTCACAAACACAAACTTGAGACAAACAAAATTAATCTTAAAAAAAAAAAAAAAAATATTGTCAAAAGCTTAAAATAGTGATATCCTAGGGCTAGGCCCTACCAGTTGACATGACACCTGTTGTAGTTGATGGGGTCCAAAACAAGGTCGAGACAAGGCACATATAGGCCTGCACTATAAACATCAGGTCTAATGTATATAAAGGCCTAACTTTTAAACTTAGGCCTTTATTCAACGTTCAAATAAAGACAAAACATTTTTTAACGACGAGGTAATCGTTTGAATACTTCTTGCATGGTCTATGTATCATGCAATATATATAAGCCCTACTGGAGAAAAATCTTAACATTCATTAACATTCATACCTGTTGATCCAACGCCTGCTGTGTTTGAAGGGAGTATGCACAATGTAATCCAAAACAGAGCGAAGAGGCGACCATTGGTAGCCATTTCTTTCTATATCAACTGCGAAGAGAAATGATAGGCGGAAAGTCTTGATACCCTTCCCTCTAGGATGACTGCTATGTATCTGAAACAAAATAAGGTCAAACTGAGTTGAATTTCGTTACAAAACAAACTTAGTTATATTCGCGATACGAGGCAAGTTTGTGTTCCAATGTAATTTGCCTGCAGGGTTAAAGTTTTAAGAAAATGTGGCGTCCCTGACTCGCTGATTGCATAGAATATAATTGTTGGATATTACGAAACCCAAGAACTAAACTGGAACCCGTAATGACAGTTCACAGGACTTTGTAATTGTGGTAATCCCTGTACGAAACAACAAGCTGAATATGTTTTTAATCCAAACAAATTCAAAATCAAAGTATTTCCGTTCAAAATTACACAAGCAGTGTACCGCAACAATCATCGATGTAGGTCTATTTTTCAGTAGGGTAACATTAAATGAAAAAAGTTTCAAGAAACTTCGTGCAAAGTGCTCGGGGGGTTTCGAGAAGATCACCCATGTCAAAATAGCACACGGCTGCACCTGAGTGGGTTATTCATTATATAGCCTACTTCAGGAGATGATATAACAACGGTGAAGTTGGAACACACTTTTCACAGCACCTGGAAAATGCGACTACAAACAACAACAAACATTACAGGATTAGACATTTCAAATGTCTGTTACTTGTGGATATGACCAAGGAGACGCCTGATAACTTTCGTCCTTTAGAGGATGTGTACTGTACCGTACACCAGTAGCGTAACTGGAGGGTCAGGGGGGCGATCGCACCCTCTTTTTAAAAAATCTTGTGGGTACATTATTTACAACTGTCGGTGTATTTTGGTCGCCATCGCCCCCTCACTTTCGCAGGCACGTAGCCACGGGGGGGCATGGGGGGGCACGTGCCCCCCAAAAAATTTCCAAATATTACAAATTTTACAAAGGGGAGGGGGCCACCCCCTCCCCGTAGACCCCTCTCCCAGGCCACAGATCAATAACATATTTCGTGCCCCCCCAAACATACAACTCTGGCTACGGCCCTGAACATGAGACCAACAGCTAACCGGTGCTATGTTCTTCATGTGTATATAAGATTAATGTGCTTGTTGAGATCATTTAAATGACTATATCACACATTAGGATGCAGACAAACACTACCATAAATCAACAGCTCCCTAACAATATAGTGTGTCCTACTTATTTTTATTTCCAATCAAAGGTAATCAGTAAAATCTGGAGATTTAAAACTAGGTCAGTTTAGTTAGACCGGCAACCTGGCAGATTTTCCCTTTCAAATGTAGTCCTATTAATCAAATGTTAAGCATTCAGTTAATATGATTAAAAATGCTTCATTTTCTGAATATATTATTCATTACAGTGTGACACAGACCAATGTTCAATGTTATCATACAAAAATTTGTCCATTAGCTGCTATTAAAGATTGATTAACCTTGCCATTTGCAGTAAAAAAAAAAAAAAAATTAAACAATAAAAGATAATAAATTCCCCAAATGTTTTCTTTTAAAGAGAGGTTAACTTCCTCATAAATATTTTTACCTTCGCAGCAGTTTTCACTTTTCATTAGACTCGCCAATTTAATAACGTCGATAATTAAAATAATCCCTTCAGAGTTTTTTAATTTATTAAAAAAATGTAAACCGATACATTATTTTGGTGGAGTTTCTTATTAAAGGAGTGTAGAGCAGCACATTTGTTTTAATTACTTGAATAATAACAGGTGAAGTGAATTTAGGTAACAAAAGTAACTCTCTCCTTGGCTGTGGCTTAAGTTGGTTAGTTAACAGGATGATGATGAAATCTCCTTAGAATGTTTGTATTTAAATTATGTCAGCATGAAGTAAATCTAAGTATGTAACTCTCTCCATGATTTTGGCTTTAGAATGTTTATATTTGAATAGTGTCAGCAAGAAGTGCATAATGGTACCATCTCCTAGATATATATATATATTTTTTTACTGAACTTTATTTCAACCAAATAAAACAAGATGGTACAATGAATAATGACGTTACATATAAGTGGTTGGGGAGTTTTGCCAGAAAGATACTAAAAGCTTGTGGGAAAGCAAAACCCCTATAAATATAAAAAAGCAACATACAAAGTAACCAGAACTAAGAAAAG
>JAODFY010045299.1:0-12526 GCA_027580055.1 Paracaudina chilensis | reverse complement strand
TGTACATAATTAATTCATGCATGTAACACTAAGGAGTGAGTGTTTACAATTTGGAATTAGTACCACTTAAATGTTTGGTAGTCGTGACAGAACTTGTTAGAGCCCTCATGAAGGTGTGAAGGCAAAACAACAAACTGGCAGGCAAGATGCCTGTATTAATCCTTGTTCCTCGACTTAGTACCTATAACTTGGGGATGGGGCTGTAATGGGTGTTAGAATAGCAAGAAGATGATATAATACTTCATACATATGTTGGCCATAATGGGTACATGATCCTTATTATTCTGGTGGTCATGCAATGAATATTAATGAAGGGGCTGAAAGTGAAATTCACAAAATGTCAATATCGTTGCAACGGTATGTCTGAATTCTGTTTCATACTTGGTATGGTGATGTAAGTTGATGAATGGTACATTGTCACATGACATTGACATTTCATCTACTTAACATTCATGAGTGGGTGGGCTTAATGCTAAATCGCTCAAAATAGCTTGTAAACACATCTCAAAAAGTTGGAATGATATCATGCGGGATATGTTGGCCAGGGTGAGAACATAATTCCTAAAAAAAGACCATTGAATTGAGGGGAGGGGCTGTGATTTAATTTTTGGAATGAATTAAGGGATATGTGTCACCCTGTGTTTTGTGATATTGCAATGTAGAATTAGAGACAAAAACTTACCAACAAATGTTTCTATGTATCTTTCACATATATCAGAGTCTCTGGTTTGGTCAATCTAAAATTGGGGAAATATAAAAAAATATAATTTCTGAGCAATTCTGGTACTGAAAATTGCATAAATGTGAATTCTCATGGTGAGAGCATGGTTGCAAAAACAATACAGCAGGGCTAATGGCCACATGATGTTACATTGATCCACTACAACATACATCACAAAGATCCTGCAATTTAAGAGGAACATCCACACACCTTACCTTACCACCTTACCAATGTTCATTGTGATTGTGACAACTTTAGATATAAACTTGTTGCAATATTTTTGATGTCATCAAAGTACATATGTACTGTTTTCTGCAACACTTCCATGCTTTTGTATCATTAACTAGAGCACCAATGGTGTGCAGTGCTCATACCAGTCATAACGATACAGCATTGCTAAATAACAACAGATCTATGACCTTAAGTCGAGAATCATGGTGTCAAAATTATGTGAAAATTGAAAGTTAATGAGGAAATTTCAAAAGTATAGGACAAGTGGGCCCTGTCTCCCCCCCCCCCCATCACAGAAAAAATGGCACCTATGTGTATGTAGTAATAATGTAATTAATTACATAAAATACGTCCCTCATTAACTCATACGAGCAAGCTTTATAGTTCAATGAGCTTATATTGTATTTTGAATGGGACAACTTTAAGACAATAAATCTGTCAGTGGAATACTGTCATGGTAATAAATTACAAGTAATCTACCAGGAATGGAACAGATGGCCTTGTGACATTTGTTTTGTGAGGAACAAATAAGGATGAATCCACAAATGCATCTTATGCAGCTTAACATATATATCATTGGTGTAGTTACTAACACTGGATTATAAAATGGATTGCAAGTACAAAAAAATTCACTATGAAAACATAATAGATTTATTCAATTACTTTATCCCCACTGCCAGGAGTCACTCCAAAGGAGCTCTTTACTGATGCTTGACTCAGTGGCATGCACATGATTTCTGAGGGGGGGGGGGAGGGGGGCAAATATGCAAATCCCCTGACTGAAATGTTTTGTGATAGGGGGCATGAACCAAAATGGTATTAGTAATTTGTATCCTGGGGCAGGGCCGTGGCTAATCTTCAATTTTAAGGGTGTGTAATGATTTCATGGGTGGTGCACCACCATTGGTTGTCGCATAGTGCATTGTAGGGATGAAATTTTTGAAAAAATGCCTCCCAGATTAATGGAAAATGGCAGTTGTATGTATGTTTTACAAATTTACATGCAAAATTAGTAAATTAGGGGCTACTTTTGTTATATAGCTGCTCAATCAGGAGCTATATATGTGGATCAGAGGCCATTTTCCTTTTTCTGTATATTTTTTTGTCCTCAATACAAAAGTTATTTGCTTACCAAATAACCAATGCAACAAGCAGAACATGAAAATTTGAAATGACATCATCTAAGCGGAGCACCGCCATTGGTTGATGCGTAGCGTAACAAGAAAATTTGGCTAAATATACCTCCTAGATTGCCGGAAATGACACTTTCCAGACCTTGCAAGTAGCTTGAAAACTTTCTTTATTTTGAGATCTCATGAATGAAAAAATTAGGCTTGGTAAAAATGTTTGCACCCCAGTGGCATGTGCAAGATTTCATAGGTGGGAGGGGGGTGAAACATGTGATCCCCCGACTGGATTTCTGTTAGGTGGGAATGAACTGTAAAGCGTTACAGAAGGACACATACTATAAGCGCAGGGTCAATCACCAAGTGAGAGGGGGGGCGAAAATTGTGCCTTATTCCAGATTGGTGGCTATACATGTATGCTCCATCTGCACCATGCTTCTATCTGCACCACTCTCACCTCTGACCTCCTGTCATTCCTCAAAGTCTGAGGTCTATTAGTACCCTAACCTCTGAGCCAAAATCACACTGTCCATTACCTTGGAGTCCAAGGTCTACTACTAGTGCCCCTAAACCCTGAACCAAAGTCACAGTGCCCCATACACTTTAAGTTTGAAGTCTACTACAGTAGTTCCCCTAACCTCTGAGCCAAATTAGTCACAGTGCCTCCATACCTTGAAGTCTGGCATCTACCAGTGCCTATAACCTCTGAACCAAAGTCATACTGTCCCCATACCTTGGAGTCTGAGGTCTACTACTAGTGCCCCTAAACTCTGAACCAAAGTCACAGTGCCCGAAAGTCTGAAATCTTTCCAGTATCCCTAAACCATGAGCCAAAGTCACATACACTCATTGCTTGGAAGTTTTCAATGCCATATGTTAATTATTAAATATCTACCCGCATTTTATTTTTTAATTCTGTAGCAACTATCTCAAAATATTTCCCTATTGTACATATTGTGGTGGGCTGTTGTCCCAATCATAAAGTGGCATTTTCAGCAATGGAAATTCCAACAACAGCCTACAAAGTATCTGTATTGTTGATAAAGCAATGTGCAGAATTCTGCATCCAGTTAACAATCCAATTTTCAATACCACAATTGCCATGCATGGCTTTTATTTCAAAATTCAAAGAAAAAAGTTCTTTTGATACAATACAAAGAACACAGCAGAGATATTGAATATATGGGCATGTTTGACTGCAGTTCCTCTATCAGTAGTACACAGTTATTTTTTCTTTCAAAGACATGTAAATGTCTATATATGGTACATAACTTTGCTCTACACTGTATTGGTTATCAAATAAAGCTATTCAAAATGCAAACTATTAAAAAAATTAAATTAATGACCTTTGACCAAATATGTGTAGACACCACTGATGTTCACATCCAAGCATCATTAATTACATCCATGTTTCACTAAAATCTTTGAAAATGTCAGAATTTATCTCATATACTTGGGTTCTTGCCTCATATAACCCAGCTTGCATTTCCCTTGTTACCACGATTTAGCATCTGGCGTATTTTTGACACTGTAGTGGTTGCCCTTCCGTAAGGTTAAATGGACGATGGCTGTCAAGCATGAACTGATTCTTATGGTGGTGTATACCAGTGCAAAGTGAGTGAGTAGGTACCAATCAGCCACTAAACACTGAACAACCTCACCTAGTTTGTATCTTGAAAAGCTTTCTCTCCGCTCACTCGTACATCACCCTCTACTGACTAAGTACTCAGTCATGGTTAGTCGTTAATGGTTAGGTGTGTGTAGGCACATAAAAGTTTCACATCACACACTCAGAAGCTCTTGGAGCCTTTGCCCCTTGTGTTCCAGAGTTGTGCAGTTGGGTGGGTGGTGTATATATTTTGCTGATAAATTCCAAAGTTGGTTGGGTAATTTACAGCACACATACTTCCTTACCTCATATAACCCAGGTTGCATTCAGAGTGGTACAGTTAGGATGGTGGTGGGGCTGGAACACTCAGAACTGCTTTTGCAAAGGTTCCCTCTACTGAAACCCTCTCATGGGCCCGTAATTTCTCCCACTCCTGGACATGCACCCTAATTAGGTTGGTAATCCATCTGGAAATTGTGTTTTTTATGCAAGTTATGAGGGATGTCTGGGTAGTGTTACAGCAGCGATTCCCACTGGAAAATGCCTCATAATAGATGAAATGAGTCAGGGCTTATAATTCTACTATGTATTTAAATGAAACCAATCTAACAGACTGAAGGTTTATGACGAGGTCACACAATGTCAAAACATTACAACTTGTGTAGTCTTGTCACAACAGTTGTTTTATATAATTACACTGTAGCACATTGAGCATTCTATACATATAGCACATATATCCTTCCCCCCAGGACTATGAGATACTGTCTATAAGTTTGTATCATGCATGTCCATCATAGTTCCATCAGCATGTCCATCAAGTATGTCCAACCCCAAAAAACAAATTTTGTGCACAAAATTGTTCAAAATCATGAATAATAAAACATGGACCATTATCTGTGACCAACAGGTTAGGTACTCCAAATGAATGTGGCATACCGATCAATTGTTGAAGCAGAAGTAGATGAATTCATCTTGTGGACCTCAATCCACTTTAAATGTGCATCAACCAACAACAAAATCATGTGTCACATAAAAGGCCCTGCAAAGTCAGCATGAACCCTCTCCCATGGTCATTCTGGCCCATTCCAGGGATGGAGTGGTGCCTTAAATTGGTGGCATTGGTCTACTACTTTGGCAAGTGATTGCTTAACCTTAGCTTCTATAGCTGAATCTTTTGCCACCACTCAATCAATCTTTTGCCAAACTCAATCATGCATGCCACACGTTGCAGGAACAAGTTCACCTAGCATTTACCTTTGCCCCTTTTCAGACATTACTACCCTGCTACTACACAAAAGACAACCACCCTGTACCTGTCAATCATATTTTCTTTGAGAACATGGCATGCACTCTTCATTGAATTGACTAGGCCAACTACCTTGCACAAACTGTACTATATATATGTGACAATTTAGTGGGTCATTATGGGTCCATAATTTAGGAATGTGTTCAGCAGTAATTGAACATTGATCAAGTGTCTCCAATAGCAGTATAGTATCTGGGGGGGGGGGGGGTCACTTCTTGTACATCAGGCAATGTTAACCCACTGACTGAATCTGAGTTTGCCTCTGAATTTGCCTGAATGTCAGACTGTAACTTGTATCAAGATGAAGTCAATGCCCATATTTGGATCCTTGGAGATATTTGTGTACAGGCTAGGTATTGACTATGAAGGCTTAATTCCAAAGATACATGCCAACTCCTCCTTTTCTACTTGGGAGTTTCAGCCCTTGAAAGTGTTCGTGAAGCAAACCCAATGGGTATCTCAGAACCATCTGCCATTTTATGCGAAAAGTTTAGCTCCAATGCTGTACTGTGGCGCATCACTCAATACTATAATTCTAAGTTAGGAATAAAATGTTCCAACACATAAGCAGATGTCAACAGTTTCTTTGGGACTCTTGGAATGCTACACATCCCCCCTTTGTCCAGTTGAAGGGGACCCCTTTTCTTAGCAGTTTATACAATGGTGCCAAGGTTTCTGACATGTTGGGTAGAAACTTGGAATAATAAGTTAATAAACCTAGGTAAGCTTTTAACTCAGTTACGTTCAGCAGCCATCACTTTGTCACTAGTTGGGTTCAACCCATTTGCATCACTCTTATGCCCCAAATTCTGCATTACTGAATCTGACATACAAACACATTTCTCTTTTTTTCAAATTTAACCCTGTTGATTCTAGTTTTATAGTCAGAACCAAGTTCAATTTTTTCATGTGCTCTTAATCTGATCTACCAGTTATAAGAACATCATGTAGTAAATGGCCACATGTTGCCCTGTCAACAACCAATGTCCCTAATTCCACTTTAAAGATCTGTTCATGTTGGTGCAAGATGTAACGTTACTACCAAGCAATGGTGGCCTTGCACCACTGACAACATAGATGGGCAAGTTCAAAATTTGCAGTCGATTCTTTACTTAGGACTGCATCAAACCGATTAATTTCAAGGTCATTTGTGAACCCTCACGATATATCTTAACCATACCGTTCTTACTGGTTTTCCAGTTGTCTGGTTCTGGTTGGCCTTAACTGTCCCTGCTCTTCAAGGTCTGTGCCTGGCTCTTCAGCAGCTCCATTATTTATTCCAGGAGTGGCAGGCCAGGTACCTCCTTTCACCTCTTTTTCTGTTTCTCCCCAGAGGATGATGAGGTTTCTGATGAAGATGAATGTCACCTGCACTTCTTGTGCTTTTTTACTTCCCCAATCTCCTTCGGTGTTTAGTCGACTCAGTTGGTACCGGGTCTGACTGTGTCTTTTCCCAGTCGAGTTCGCAATATGGTCTGATTGAGCGTAAGTTGCCTCTTCTCCAGTCAGTTCAGTCCCTGCCCCCCATGTCATGGGGCTGTCTGCCTCCGATAGTGGGTCTACAATGGGGATGAGTGGTCAGCACCATTTATTCTTTTGGTACTGGTCCCATGGAGCACCTCTCGCACAGACTGTTAATAAACACAGCACGAACTCCATACTGGAGTGCTGCCTAATGGGTTTCCAAGACAATCAGGACAAAGTAAAAGGACCCTTGAAAATCTTTCTTATGAACATAACAACAAAGTACAGAAAAAGACCAAAAAATTATATCCTGACTGAAACTCCTCATATAACCATGCAAACTGGGTTATATGAGGAAAGGAAGTTATGATATAATTTAATATATTTTGATGATTTACCATATATAATATAATTATTCATTCAATTATTCATTCAATTATTCATTCAATTATTCATTCAATTATTCATTCAATTATTCATCCAATTATTCATTCCATTCCAATCCAATCCAATCCAATCCAATCCATTCATTAATCCATTCATTCATTTATTCATTCTCTCACTCATAGTGCATTTGTCCTTGCTTTTGATATAATTGTAATGAATTATTTACTTTGTAATACTCACCATCAATCATTATGTAGCTGAGTCAAGTATTAAACCACAAACACAGCATATAAAAGATGTATAAACCATACCAAGACAAACAAATAAAGCCAACTTTTGTACTTCTCTTGGCCAAAGTTCATACTTATCCTGCCTGTATGTATAGCAGTAGCAGCTAGGAACTACAGTACCAGTTGTGTCATCCAAAAAAATTATTGCAGAGCTATATATATGAGAGTATTACAGTAATACTATATCCTTTATTGAAATGCTTGCCTCTCATTGGCTAGAATTGTCACATGACTGCCCATTATTCTAAAGCAAAAAACAACCAGAAAACCAAATGACTTAGTGGTTCTGATTCCATTGATGAGATTTTATTAGTTCTTAGTTACAAATTTCATTGTGCTATTATTTGTCAGACACAACATGTACCAAAAATGAAGTTGCACTCATGGATAATAATGAAATGAGTTTTTGTTGTCATGTGAAAATGTACCACACATCTAAACATCATTATACCAAGTATGTAAGTGATCAGACATAGTTGCACAAAGATATTAACATTTTAAACATTTTATTATAAGCCTGCCCACTCAATAATCTTCCTGTCATGGACAACAATAATAATAAGGCACATCTACTAATCATGGAGCATTTAAGAGTTGAATATGACCATAATTCTATAATTTCTGAGATTTTGTGTTTACAAGTTATTTGGGGAGATTTTGTGTTTACAAGCTATTTGGAGAGATTTAGCATAAAGGAATGCCCACAGGTGAGATATTGTTATCATCTTACATAATCATACATAGGGCCTACATATCAAGGAGATCAAACTGATTCTTTTTAAGAATTTTATTTTAAGCCCTGCCCACTCAATTATTTTCATGTCATGGGCAACTAAAACTAATGATGGAGCATCAACCAGTTCAATGTGACAGTAATTCAATGTATCTATTCTAACATTTCATTTTATGTTTCATTTATTTTGAGCGATTTAGCATTAAGCCACAGCCAATCATGAATATTAATTAGATGAAATGTCACTCTCTGGTGACAATGTACTCATCAAAATACATCTCCATACCCAAGTATGAAGCTGATCGAACATACAGCTGCAAAGATTTTAAGAATTTTACTTTGACATTGGAACCAAAAATCTGTGGAAATATTACTCAATATCTCTGAGGCTAACTCAGTGAGAATACTGCATGGGATGTTAATTTGTAACAAGTTTACTCAACTGTTGCTAGGCAACATTTAACAAGAAAATAAACTGATAACTGTAACTTACTATAATGGCATATATGCATACAGTATAGTAAAGCATGATATTGCTGCATATCTGAAATGAAATGCAAGGGGGGGGGGTCGTAGGAAGTTCTGGCAATTCAATTATCACTGACTTTACTAAATTGACAGACCAACTGCATGCAAACATGAGACACACTTGAGAGAACTTGTTCAATTATCAATGAACAAAGGCCTATATTAACAAAGTATATCATGATTCATAACAATAACTGTAAGGTGGTATGTAGATATCAAACCCCCACATAGCTGGAACACATCTACCAGACCAATATTATATTGATCTAACACTTCAGACACTTCAGAGACTTTGCATTTACAACCTAGTTTTGAGTGATTTTGAGCAATAAGTCCTGCCTACTCATCAATGAGTGACATTTATCGTCTGTTTTCAAAACCATACCAATGTATGAAGTTGATTAGACATGTATCCATTTAGATATTGACATTAAAAATACCTACTCAATATTAAATACACGACCTGGATGTCAAAACCGATAGGGAACATTTACTCAGTAAGTGGTTTCATGAACTCAACGTCAGTACAAGGTCATTCATGTTAGCAATGTGCATATAGCACAGCAACTGTTTGTATTGGTTTTATACACTGGTATTCCAACTGAAAGAATAAAAATCTCCTTGTTGCTGATGACGCTGTTGACAGCTTACATATATGTTTATGATATGGAAAAAATGTGCGTATATAGAAAAAGAAATTGTTTGAAGGGAAAATGTGAACAAAGCATGTTTCATCAGATTGTGCATTAAGTAGCTGCTCTGTGTCACTAAAAAATATTACATTTCGGACATCTCTTTTGCCTTATTGAATAAAATATTCTCTAATGTAAAATGTTGGTTAGTATTCTTTTTTATGCAGAAGGGTTGTTTTACAATCAGGGTACCTCAATTAGTCTCACTGGGGGGTGAAAATAAGGGTATTTTTTTTCCTTCAATTTCTGTTTGGTTTTGATGTCAACATGTCAAAAATGAAATTTATTAAATATCAAGGCATGAAGTATTCACATTTTTTGTTCTCATAGCTTTTCATGTCTATGACCTTCAAATTAATTCCTGGAGTCCTGAAATAAGCTAACTATTAATACATTATATTCTGCTGATTGAGGGGAATCTAGATGACATAGATTGATGCACAAATGATGTGAAATAAAAATAAAACTCAGATTTTCAAGGCATGTAATATTTTTTTATTGTCTGAAACAGAGAGATTGGTTACATAAAGTTTTGGATTCTGAATTATCAGGATCAGTTACAGCAGTTTTATTTTATATGTTGATAACTATAGTCACTCAGATTCTGCATGCAAATTTTCAAAACAATAAGGTGACCGATGGACAAGATATGTGATGTCAAAAGTCGGAAAGAACAATTCAATGTCGGAGAGGACAATTTTTTTTTGACATATAGGGATGGGGTATATGGATGTGCTCTTTATTAATTATGAATTAAATGTTTTAAACTAATTGGTTACCTGCATATATATAAAAGACTTCAAAACAATAAGACTACCAATAGACCAAATATATGATGTCAAAATTATCAGTTAAAATTTTACAGTGAATGGTAATTAATGTAAATGACATGTTTCTATGTAAGGATGTTATCCAATGAAAATGAAACTCAGCTTTCTATGGTGTGTGAGATTAATATCTGTTTAAAATTAAATTTGTTATAGTATATAAGCATGTGGTTGATATGGGTGGCATGGGCTACATAACAAATTAGATTCTGCTATCACATCAGTTAGAGTATTTATTTTAATGTGTTGATATCCATAGCCTGCTTCTGCATGCAAATTTTCAAACCACTAGGTCTACCAAGTGGACCAAGTATTTGTTATGACAAGGAATATTTGGTAATCATGTATGAGTTGATTGTGTTTATGCGATTCCAAACATTCAGATATCAATTTATGCTGAAACATGCTTCATTCGATACTGGACTTGGTTTACCAATTACATGCTTTACATGATATTGTGGACAGCATACCTTAAGCTTGAAAAGTTTTCTGATCAGCTACAAGCTATGGAAAACATTCTGATCTGCCTGAAAAGCATTGTCCCTAAAGCCATTATATATAGGTTTGGGTGTATCACCAATGATCATCACAATTTCAAAGTCATTAAAAATCATCCTCTTCAAATTAGACTGAAAATTACATTTTGTTCCCTGCTGTTGAATCCACAGATGCTCTGTAGGACTAGGAGTACTAACACTGAGCATTTATACTACTGTTTATCAGAACTAATACTATTCAGTACAAAAACATTACAGACTATTCTAAACTAAACTCGGTTTATTGGTTATGTTAATCAGAAATTGGACAAGTCACATGGTTCAGCCAATCACATGAATCCATCTTCCTCAGCTTGGGCCAAAGTTCAGTACAGTAGCTACAATCCTCGACAAAAATACATTGGACAAACCCCGCTCCCCGTATCAATGTTGCCGGTTTTTAACACATTTTGGGTACAACATTGAATCGGGGATGGGAGGACGCGCTGATGGCAAAATTTCGGCTGGCTAATGACTATTTTGTCCAATTAGTTTTTGTCGAGGATTGTAGCCCTGGTAATGCATCTGTAGAATAATAAAAGATTTATTGGTGAATTTTAGGCTGTTTTTGGCATAAATTATACCCTTTTTTAGCTGATGAAAATTAGTTTGATTTATTAATTATGGGAACATACCATAAAACTGCAAAATGGTGCTGGTGTAGTATCATGTACCCAATTTAACATGTAGATATCTGTTTAACAACAAAGTCATCAAGCAGGTATTTTAAAGGATATTTTTGAGTGGCCTTCAGTCATCTTTTATGTCTATTTTTATCACAATGTTGTGAAATATGTAGACAATATCAACTATTTATGCTTTCTTGCTAGAGATGAAACATAATTATTTCCCAAAAGATTTTAAAATATATATATATCATATATATATATATAAGGCCTTTAATACAGTTCTGTAAAAATATAGCTAGGTTAATCACCTTTACCTTGCAAGATATAAAACTGCAAATCTTTCGAAGCAAAGAAACTTGTATATGATATAGCAGTCCACAATAAAAATAAAATAAAGACAATTTCATATAAGACTGATCCAGAAAGTCAGTCCCAGGTTTGTTAAAATTAAACCGGAGTGAAATATGTTAATGTGAACATTGTGAACATTAGGACATGTTCCTAAGAAAAACAAATGTGTGGTTTAGGATGTGGTCAAACCACACTTTCAAAATCCCCACCAGGGGTGAAGCCAGGTGATATAAGGTATCCAAGGGGAGCAAAATTTTTTTTTTTTTAAATCCAGGGGAGGGGAGGCGAAATAATATTTCAGTGAGCCAGGAAATATGAATTCAATGTATTTTATATTCTCCAAGATTGTCTGTATGGTGCAGCGAAATGTTTTGTTAGGGCGGCGCCACCCTCTACCCCCCCCCTGGGGTAAGGACCTGACCCCCATCCCATCACTGATTGTTGTGCTTCAGAATGGCCTTGTGCTTCAGAATGTTTTTGGTAGTTCCATTATTTGTTGATCATGGCACACACGATCGTTGTTCTGATTCAAACAACTAATATTCCAATAGCATATCACAAACAAACTTCCATTAACTTAAGCACCATTTTGTACTCCAACTGAGTTTTAATACTTCAGCTGAACCTGGCTTCGCCGTTTTCTCTTTGGAAGCAGAAAGAATATTAAAACTGTGATTACAATGAGTATAAGAGCTGTTGATGTTATAATGACTGCTAGTAACTTTTTTTGAGATTTAGACAAGCTGTGGTCGTCGTTCGTTTCTTCTATAAATTTTTCCTTCTCTCCTTCGATCTTGAGTTCTATAGAAAAATAAAAAAGATATGAAATAATTGCAGAAGGGCAAAACAGCACTGGGGGTGGGGTTGTCAAATCGAATAAAAAAAATAAAGATTCAATGTTGTTGGGTTGCAAAAGAACCAAAAAATAAAACATCTGATCATATCAGACCAGATGGTGTGCCACTAATTGCTGTGGGGTGGCATATTGTCAGTGGCAAGGAGATGGCTCACAGCCATGAGGCCACCATATGGGTGAATGTGGTCAACCATCAGTCATTATTGATCAACATTTCCTGCATGTCTATGGGTGGTTGG
>JAODFY010045189.1:0-12530 GCA_027580055.1 Paracaudina chilensis | reverse complement strand
ATGTTGGTGGCAATAGATGTATCAATAAAGAACCTGTTTAAAACCCACACTATTGTTTGTGTCAATTTGTGGTGTTGTATCTTATGGCATAGTCGGCAACCCATTAATATTTTTGAGCGTTGAGATCTAAATATAAAGGTCAAATCGGAGAAAACGGACAAAACAGAAATGTTTTGTCAAAGTTTCCATTTTTTGATAAATGATAAAGCTAGGCGAGCTCTATGAAAAAACATTTTCTACTTAAATCGGTTAACCTGGTTCTCAAGTTATGGGGGTCAAAGGTCCATTTTTAGACATTTAGTTCAGTATGGCTTCCATGCACCTTTCCCATATAAAGTTAGAATGGTCCCAAGCTCAGGCATCACAGACACACACACACATACACATGCCAACCTGACTACATAGGTTCCTTTTGCTAATGCAAGGAACCAAAAATGGTACCTACTGCTATATTGAGTATTTGGTGTTCAGCACTGAGAATATGGGGTAGGGTTCTGACAATTTACGCCTTGCCAGCGCATCAGAATATGGCTGAAATCCCGCAGGTAAGAGGTTGCTTGTGAAGGGCGGCATCCAACATACAATATAATTTTATTTCAGCAGTCCCAATTAACCAAAAGTGCTATTGTGATGAGACCATTGGGTGGTGTGTTGTTCCTCTTTAATTGTGAGAGATTGAGATTTTATGTCAGGGATAAAACCACTCTTCATCGAAAATTGATGCTTTCATGAATTTATTATTAAAGCAAGGTCTTATTTGTACTCCACTGTATCTTAATTTAAATAGGGAGATATATATTTTTAATGCCACCTACATGAACTGCTTAAGGCACAGATTAAAATATTAAAAGTCCTGTTCACTGAATAAAAAACAAGAACACAAATTGTGCTGGCATTCCTCCTTGTCTGGGTGTCAGTATTTCAAATAGCATTATCAATTCTAACATTTGCTATAATCTTTAACATGTTAATGATAGTCATGCATACCTTGTTGGGATTTGTTTAACTATAGATGCAATAAACCTAGAAATGCATATCGGTCAATGTATTAATTAGCCAAATAAATTAGTAAATAAGTGTACACAATATCAACAAGCATGGTAATTATGAGGCATAATAAAACAAATTATGTTTCACAGGGTTCTCTTGTTTTTCTATGAATTTATGATTTGGACTGACACATCTATATCCAAGACAACAATAATCTTGTACTCTGTATTAGGAACCTACACACACTCCAAGAATGAGCTTAAATTTGTTTCCTTTAATAACTGCATGGTTATGGTATTTGCAATGTTTCACTGTTTGACCGATGTTGACCGCCAACAAAACAACTTTGTTCCCATACTTGGTAAGGTTTTTCTGCAGCAGCCATGTACTTCATTAATTCCCAACCTGCATAGACCTACGATGTCCACCATCTATATTGCCTGGCTATATAATGCTCAGCCTGACTCTTTTAAGAGAGGAATGGTGGTCTTGGAGATTAAATTGTGTTTATACTGAGTCTGCTATGATCATGCAGCCAGTGATCAACATAGGCAAAAACTGACACCCCTTTCTCGAATCGAACGTGTCACCCTGGCGCTGTCAATTAAAATATAGACTGAACGTACGGAAGTGAAATGATAGTCAAAGCCCACCGGAAAGCCAAGAACTTTTGGTAGTCTGGATGGATGGCAATGTGTAGGTAAACATTTTCCAGGTCTACATATGTTGCTCACTGTCCTTTATGTAGGTAAGGAGGATGATGATAGCCAGTGTCTCCATTCGGAAACCACTGAGGCCTCTTGTTAGGGGTTTAAGGTTAAGAACTGGTCACCAAAGTCCCTCCTTCTTTGGGGTGAGGAAAGAACTGGTCTGCTGAATCATAGACTACTCAAGCCACTCCATTTTTGGTCCATGTGTATACTGGAGTCTCCTTCAACACATGTCCAGGCAGGTCGAATGAAAACTCCAATCTGTTCCCTGAGCTACATGTCGACTATCCCCAGCACCTACAAGCTTAATTTTACTTGGATCCACTGTAATGGAGCCCCTTGTTCTGTGTCTCCATCTTTTGATGGCGGCTAGTAGCCTTGGACTCCAGATGGTTTCTTGAATGAAACCCTTAATTGCCCATTGCCCCTGAGATGATATATAGCATTCATGCATCAGGAATGAAGAGCCTATTTGAGCTTCATTATTTCAAATGCTGCCCCCTTTTCTGCCTGCAGTGGACGAGCTCAAGCAAGCATAACAAAATGATCCTTATACTGCCAAAGGAACAAACACTCTGATATCCATCAGTTTGAGCTCAGAGCTAACACAATGTAAGCCTTAAACAGGAACTTCAGGAAGTTTGTGATAAAAACAAGGAAGACTACAATGTATTTATATCTGCTAGACGTGCTTCCCAAACATGTTTTCATTGAGTCCTGCCATCTTGCCCTCCAAGCTAAGCTGTGACCCCCTTCCAAAAATATTATTAAAGGAGTGGGATGTTGTATTATTTCTCAGACATGTGACTTAATATTTTTATGTGACCCCCACTTTAGGAACCATTGTGCTACACAATATTTGTCCTTTTCTGGTCAAACTCCTTGTTTGAATTTAATCAAACAGACAAAAAAAATATTCAAATGAAATAAAAATTTAACTAAAACTTGATTTGAAGAGTGGCCATTTTGTACTGTCAGATGAAATCAAATCCCTACAAATGGTTGTTTGCACTCAGGTAGAACATCAGCAATTAATATATATTGGCTTACACAGCATTAATATATATTAGTAATGAATGGCCCATATAGAGACTATGAGTCTCTTCTTCAAATTCATCACCATCAATGTTGTTTGGAAGGATTTTAAGTCATCTGACAGTACAAAAATTATTTGAATATTTTGATGTCCATTTAAGGGTTGACCAAATGGCCACTTTTCAAATCAAGTATTATAAGCATTTCATTTGAATATTTGTGTGTCAGTTTGAATTCAAAGCAAGATCTAAGGGTTGTTCAGAGAAAGATATGTATTTGTCTAGCACATATAAAGACCTGGTTTTATCATATGAACTTCCCCTTTAAGCCGATAGTCTAAATAAGTAATGAAGTTGACTTAATTTTAACATTCATAGCTTTGGGTTACTTTATTTTCCACTCACAAAACAAAGTTCACATCGATAATTACATCACTGGTTCCTTAGCAACTGTCACGAGGCAGACTCACCACTCACACATGCACTTGACATATTCGCAGCACGTCTAGTTATTGGCACATTTGTCAAGCCCCATTGGTCATAATTCCCTATAGAGAAGACTTTTCAATGTGCAAAGAAGCATTTGGTGTAGGATAGGGAGAGATGAATTCACAATTTACCTTAAAGGCTGTATATAGGCTCTCCCAGACCTGTCAACCATACCAGTTTTACCGGGAGTCTCCCGGTTTTTACTCCAATATCAAGACCTCCCATTTTCATGAGTCAATCTCCCCGTTTTGGGGTCATCCCATTGAAGAAATATATTCCTGAATTTTTCAGCAAACTAGGATTATTCTTTCCAAATTACTGTACCTTGGGACACGAAATAAATTCACTTCGCATATTAGTTTCCACTAAATATTAATGCATGAGAGTATGAAACGTCTGCTAGTGTGTTTATGTTTGTTATACTAGCTGTTATTGCAGTGGAGTGCACTATGAACATTGCGTCTGTCAAGCAGACGACATTATTGTAGGTTGGAGAAACACTGATTGTACAGTAGCATCTTGTAAACCGACGTCTCGTGGCCAGTCTCTTTTCAATTTATGGAACCTCACCGTTACAGCTAGATGTTACCTCATCTTCCCATTTACTAAAATCCTGCATTGTGTGATGCCCTCAAACATGTTTCTCTATTGTTTCATATTTATTTCATTTGGGTTTTGCAAAACTCCCTATTTTTCCCTAATCTCCCTATATTTTTGGAAAATCTCCCTATTTTTGTACACGACAGTTTGGCAGGTCTGCTCTCCCTCCCCCAGCCCCACCAAATGCTTCAATGTTGTTTTTGGTTTAATCACTCTGAACCAATCAACCAACATTGTTTGAGGGGGGGAGTTGACACAAAACATTGGTTTTGTTTGATTATTTTTGGCTGGGATTGTAGCGGCTCTCTAGCATATTCTTAAACTTGTTACTGTAAAAGCCAAATAACTTGTGCCAGAGTTGCATCCTCCTACCTGAATATAAAAGTGTCGGGCGGCAGTGAATGCCAGACAATGAATTAGGTTCCTGCAAGTTTTGTGCGGCGTACAATAAGCTAGTTCGGAGATAGCACATGGGCTAGCTACATGTTACTGAAGTCACAGGTTAATTCCTCTGTGAGAATGTGTCTTTGTTTCAGTTCACGACTCGCAAGTATATGAGTACACATTATTTTGTGTAAATGAGCCCATTCATGAAAATAAACAAACAAATTTAACATTATTTATAGGGGTGGAATTGTATGGTTCCTATAGTATCCATCAATGAAATATTACTATGGGATGTCAAGGCACTCACTCCAGGAGTTCTAGAGGAAACAAGGATTTTGGGGAGAATGGATTGTTACATGTACTTGTTGCCTCATTTTTGAAATAGCATAACAGTGCATGTAGTTAAAAATACCTACAGTATTCTCAGAATTGTCTATGAAGTAAAAGTTCCCCACTCCTCCCCCAAGTAGAGGAAAACCAATTTTGTGGTGCCCTTGCAGCTATAATCCCCTACAAGGGTGATGAGGGAGGGCAGCAGTAATACATTATCAACTTCTCAATCAATCATCTGAATTAACATTTTGATATGGCTTGTATCCAACAAGAACAAGCCACTATTCTATACACACAAGAATTAATCACTATTAATTAAAATCTCAGAACATTCCTGCAACCCAACCACCTTAACTTTCTTCCTCTTCCATCTTACTAACATGTATACGACAAAAACAACCATGAAAACTACCGGGTTTAATCTCCTTCTTCCCGCCCCAATGCCAATATAAAGTATATATATAAAACATAACAAGTTTCTTTATTACACGCCTGTTAACGACTCTCGATGCAATGAAACAAGCATAAAACCTTTGTAATGGAATTGTTGCCAACCTACAGCTGAGCCCCCAGATTACCTGCCAGTAAGACTTTCATTGGCTCAGGAGAAGAGACGCCTTCCCCAAATTGAATGAAGGGGCGACTTGTTTTAACTTCCGTCAAATGGAACAATTGTTGACAACCAGGGTAACATTGCTGACATTGAAACAAGCTAGGGAACTGAGTCTAGCTGTGACGAGTCTGCGATCAGATAAATAAAATTTATGTCCTCACAAGGGGGAAGACAACTATATTCTCCTCGACCGCCAAGAAACTTGGAACCATCAGAGAAACTTGGGAAATATGAACACAACTGAAGAATGTCAAAAGCATTCCCGAATCATTTGTATCAAATGGGATATACGAGATCTAGACAGCTAGGCCGGTATATAAAACAATGATATCCCTTCTTTCAACTTGAGCAACTGTTGTGGTATAACAATTAGAGATACACATCAGATATCATGCCAGGATCTTCATAATGTCAGAACCTATACAAGTGGGTTTGAACTTGGAAACTCTAGAGAAACTTTATAGAAATATGACCAGAACTGAAGAATATTGAAAGCATTCCTGAAACATCAAATGGGCAACATGATATCTAGACAGATAGTATGGCAATAATGAATTCCCTTCCTTCAACTAAGTTACTCTTAAATGGTATAACAGATGCACATCAGAGATATTTCATTATGATTTTCTGATATATATATATTTTTTTATGTCAGGATCTTCAACAGGGTTTGAAGAAATTGGAAATATATGACCAAAGCCGAAGAATTTAAATCATTCCTGAATCATTTGATGAGATGCACATCAAGAGATTTTTCTTTATGGTTTTCTGATACTTTTTTTTTAAATTTCAAATCATCAACTGTTTTTTGAAGCAGTACTTACAAAATATCATCAATTCAAGTCCCACAATGATATTACAGTCTGTTGACTCTCTACCCAAAATTAATTTTTAATAATTTGTATGTGCCATCATTGTTAAATATGTCATGAAGCTTTCATAGCGAGCTGCGGGAATCTGACATGGTGTTTCGGCCTTATGAAATATCAAATTTAGTGTTTAAGTCAATGGAGCAATTAATTGTGGTCTATATATAACCCTAAATTTAAATACAAAGAGTGAGTAATTGAAATGCTTAAAGTGCATGGCAGGTTTATCAGTGGATTGTTCTCTTTCATGCATATAGGGCCCATGGGGCCCTTCATAACCTTTGGAGAGACTTGATTCAATTCCTTGATTGGATGCTAGCAGGAAACAAGTGAAATTTCCAGGGCCCTTCAGTGTTCTGGATCCCATATGCTTATATCTGAATAAATTTTTCCCATTTCTTTCTTATTTATTAATTTCTTATTCATTCACCATACATATATATTATCCATTTCACAATTACACGACCAATATAACAGCCTATATGACAGCACCGTGTGTTGATATTCGATCGGGCAGGTAACCCCATTAAGTTCTCTTCATGTGATGGGACTTTTGAACAAACTGGTGTGAGTAGATTGTCCTTCCAATGTACTTTATAACCTGATACCACAGCACAGACCTTTTTCAGCTGACTATATCACTTCTATGGGGTCTGCAGTTATTTTTGCCCCCTGATGTGAGTAGATTGTCCTTCCAATGTACTTTATAACCTAGTACCACAGCATAGACCTTTTTCAAGCTGACTATAAATCTACAACCCGGTATTACTTCTATGGGGTATGCAGTTATTTTTGCCCCCTGATGTGAGTAGATTGTCCTTCCAATGTACTTTATAACCTGATACCACAGCACAGACCTTTTTCAAGCTGACTATAAATCTACAACCAGGTATCACTTCTATGGTGTCCATAGTTATTTTTGCTCCCTAGGCAAGTGTAATAAAAAACTTAACTTAATTACTATTATTAACACCTTCAAGACTGTCCTTAGAGACTACTTGAATGAAGATAGGCCTTTAAAACCTTTTGCTTAATTCCTACCCCTGACTGTTCAAGGTAATAAAGGTACAAATATTTAGTAAATGAGCCCATCATTCTGTAAGTTTTGCCAGACTGTTTGTCTGGCTCCATGAGTCAAGGGTCCCAAATTGTTGTGGTGTTCTTGGACCCTGGAAAACCAGGGTTTGATAAATCACTTAACAGTGCCACTTGCCCATCAAGCTTTTGATTTCCCTTGCTGATTTATCTGTTAGATGAGTTATTTATAAAGGGGCTGGCTGCCCTTGTTTCATTGTATGTGACTTCACTGAAAAAAAAAACAGCTATAAAATTTTGGGTGATATTAACACCTAGCTAAAAAGCTAGATTAAAGGTGGGGTTGCAAGTAGCGAATTCACATTTGTTTCCCGTTTGATTCCTACATTTAAGCCAGAGTCATTGAGGATCATACTATAAGCCTAGCTAGAGAAACATAAAAGTGTCAACCCCAGTGAATCATTAAGCTATGAGAGCATATTTAAAGTGGTGGGGTAACAGGGTTGTGTCGCATTCTACAACACCTCTCAAATAAACACAAATACATAGTGCACACATAGCATTAGGTGTATTAGGCAGCCTAGCCACGCTGAAAACAACAATGGTCAAAAACGATTACACAGAACACATAAACTGCACAACCCTTGGGAAAAGGCTTCCTATGATACTAGAAGAACAAATAAAACACTTCCAAAGTTTTCTTGCGGCAATAAAACGCTTCCAAAGCTTTTTGCAGAAATATGCAAAAAGTTGCCAGAAACTTAAAACGGTAACTAGCGCTGCCGCTTGGCAAAATTATGAAGGAAGAGGTGACCACCACAGGGCTAAAAAATATGCCAGAATCTATAAATCATGGTAAATGAGGGCAAGGCAAGGTGGTTTTTGTGAGGTACGATAAGTATAAATGTGCCAATCCCAGTGTTTCATTGAGCAATGTGAGCATATTTAAAGCTTTTGTGTTCTACACGACCTCTTTAATAAGTGCAAAGCACTACCAAAAGTAGTTTGTCCTACAACTCATCTTGGGCTATTGAAGATGCTGTGAAGTGAACACAGTTATGAGTTATGTTTTATCCAATACCCATACATGTGCTATAATTAGGTGTTAGCAGATATTTTAGGTGGGCCTCCTTTGTGGTATGTTCTGTGACTTAATTCTGTAACTCCGGTGTCAAAGTAAGGGGAGGTGATGATGGTTTAATTGTTGCTGTGATGGCACATGGTGGCACGGGGGCCATTTTTGAGGCGCACGACCTGAAGGAAACAAACCTACATAATTATGTCCAGGCTACTTTATTCAAAGTATAAACTCAAGGAAAGGTGGACCTCAGCCCCAAAAATTTGAATACCCCTGAAGATGAAATTCTTTACTAATGTATGTTTCATATGTCATATCCAAACATGGTATGGTTTTTTTTTTTTTTGTGACAATTAACTATGTGCTAGATGATTAGTACTTTACTGAAAGATATACTGTACTTTATGAAAACAAAATAATGGAGGCTTCAAACATTACATGGGTGCCACACATGCAAGACATTGCCAACAAACCCAGTGGAACACAAAGCAAAACTGCTTTAGAAGTGTACAATTGTCCCAATAGACAAACTTTGGAGAGGCATTTTGTAAAAAGACAAAATCGAATCCCCCGGCTATTTCCTTCTTGAGAAAGTAATTATAAAACCGAACACTTTGATGGTATATAAATAAGTATGCAAATTCTTCCCCTGCAGACCTACTTGAGAAGCAGGGTTTAATTGCATGGGCCTTCTCATCTATACTCTCAAGAGTATTAACCCGTTCAGTGTTAAACCGCCACCAAAAACTTTAATTAATCCGAGCCCCTAAAGAGAAATTAGCCACACCCACCTAAAACTGTGCTAAGACCCAAAAGTGCTGAATGTTTTGATCGGTCTGATATATGTTGAATATTTAGGAAATTTGAACCGTGTCTCCTTGGGAGTAAACTGATCCTTTTATTTAGGGTGTTACAAATGTTGGCTGGTTTTTTTTAAGAGAGTGGCATTTTAAACAGACAGCCAGGTTGTGCAGAGTTGCATAGGAAGCAGATAAATGCATTGGAAACATATATTTGTCCAATCTGGTGTATTGGGCTTGAAAAGATGAATTTATCTGTTTTTTTGGCCCCTTTCCTTGTCAGCCAAGGGGCAAGGATGAAAAAATTATAGCAAGTTCAGTGAAAAATCATATATCATATATTCTAAATGCACAACACCTCATATTCCCAATAGAGTTTGCAGTTTTGGCCGGGGCAGACACCCTAAACCTTAAGAGTCAATTTTGAAAAAATTATCTCTACGATAAGAGGGGCTACCTTACAAGGATCAGCCTAATTTGCATCCTCCTGTTTCATGAAAAAAATTAACCTGAGAGAATCCCCAAGAAGTCAACCAGACTGTTTCCAGAGATAGATCGATATTTGTCTCTGCGGGAGGGGGGTGGGGGGTTATCTGCAAGGAGTGATATCAAATTGACCTCGACCATTATAATGATTCAGCCACTTCCTGAAATATCCCAAAGTCAATATCAACCAGCCCTTTTAACCTCCGTCAAAACCAACAAATTTATCAACTAGGTCTGATGGGCTATTTTCCATCTGACCGAAGTGTAAACATTCAAGCCTTTTGAATAGAGCAAGCCAAATATTGGAGAATTTCTCACAGTTGTACAGTGGTCCAATTATTATTTGCAGGCCCACATGTACCCATTTTTAAACCAACACTATAGCTAACCTTTTTTGTGGTCCAAAATAATTTTTTTTGGGGGTCACAAATGTTATGAGCACCAAAAACAATAGGGCACTCCTTCTCACTATGGCGGATCTATAGTCCAAGTATGGCTTCAATCCACCTTTCCCATACTGAGTTAGAGTGTACCCAAGAACAAGCATCACAGACCCACTGACACACACATACATATGTTCCTGTGAACCAAAATGATAAAGAGCTTTATTTAGAGCACTATCAATTAAAACCTGCTGATTACTTTTTACATTTTCTATTATATAATCAGTTACTTTTTTCAATATGGGGGAAGGGGTATTTGGTACAGGGAGGGGTACAAGCTAAGGACAGCCTGGGTTAGACCACTCATTTCACACCCATGTAATTCATGATAGGTCCATACCTACATAACAGCTGACCATAGAGTCTCACAGCTACAATCCTCTACAAAATACATTGGACAAACCCCGGTCTCTGTATCAATGTTGCAGGTTCAGGAGCACATTTGGCTACAACATTGAATCAGGAAGTAAGGGGGCATGCTGATGGCTGATTTCAAAGAGTCTGCTGGTTAATGACTATTTTGTCCAATCATTTTTGTCAAGGATTGTAGGTTTCTGGCCTATTCAGAATGAGAGAGCTACAATCTTGGACAAAACTCCTGGGACACTCCCACTCCCCGTTCAATGTTGGAAAAATATTCTGTATTCAGGTCATTATCATTTTTCTTTTGGAAACAACATTGAACAGGGGAGCGGGGTTGGGGATATTCATCCCAAAACATTATTCCGGTCGTTGTCCTTAATAACCTGGAAAGCGATAACAGTAATTATTGTTGTTGCCACGCCAACATTGTCCCAACAGTTTTGACCAAGATTGTAGATCCTTTTCACCTTTAAACAGAATAAACATGGCGAGCAATTTGAGTACAAGCTTCTGATACCATGAAAATTTATATAGTGTTTGAAATTTTGGTGAGCTGCATGCATGTTAACAATTTCATGGGTGTAAAATATGGGCAATTGAGTCTAATTCATGTTAGTGTAAGAGATGCACTAATTATATTGTGCACCTCATGTCTAGCTCAAGTGAAGCATGTTCTTTTGTTAGTTAGAATTGCACTTGACTCTCACCATGTGTATGACTGCCTGTGGCAGCTCCACAATTCTCATCCAGGGACTACATGAGGAACACAAATTTTTCTATCAAGTATGACATTAATCCAAAATTATGAGTAGTGGGTTATCATGTAAATGAACTCTTCAGTGAATAGATACCAACTCATGAATGTTATTTAAATGCGATGAAATTTTACTATCATATGAAATATTCCCTCTTGATCTAGTAGGCTAGCTAGCATATATATATACATATATGAGCACTATACTATAGTATGATGCTGTTTGAAAATAGGGTTGCAGATATATTGATCAAGAAATTTCCATGGTGACAAATGGGATATTTTGTAAGATTACTTCGCTTTGAAAAAAATTACTTAACAGCAAACAGTTTCCCTCTAGTCTGCCCCAAGAGACCTTCCAACAATCTTTCTGCAATGTAACTGTACCCCCTTTTTCTGCAATGTTACTGTACCCCGCGAATGTTACCATGCATGCATTCAAGGATCTATGCAATACATTATTCCAAATATGGCATACGGACAATTCTCTACTCTTTTATTTTGTTTTGGAGGAAACTGTACATTAACAAATCAAAGTCGCAGGCCCCGATGATTCCAGGCTTTGAGACGTCCCTCTGCCTGCAATCCCAAAGAGTGCACTTAAATCTTTTTTATGACACAGCATAAAGGCTCATTTTCCATTAGGTTGACAGGCGCTTACTGCTCTTCTTGCGCTGATATGCATCACAGAGTGAAAGAAATTGATATTGAAACTGATATGACAAATATTCATCTTCAAATACTACAAATTTCACCATAATAAATATTTTCTAAAGCAATTGCATGGTGTGTTTGTACATATTTATATATATTTTTGGGGTATTTCTTTGGATTAAATCATGCGTCCTATTTATTTGCCAAGCTTTGTTTTGCCCAATGACCTGTAAACAATTCAGAGTTATTTCTGCATTTATCATGTCCATATGCAGTAAGGTTTTTACAAAGATGAAAAGGGGGAAATGAGTGAGACACATTTAAAGGTACAGTGCTGTCAGATTTGATTTGGGTTAAAAATCCCCCTAGTATGTACATAAGTGATTTAACCATTAAACATATAGCCAGTTCCCATGTAAACCAGTGTTGTGCTGCCCTCCCCAAAGCCTAAAGATCGAGGTCGTTAGGCTTTTCGATGGCTTGATAGTGTTGTTAGGGAAGACATAATTCATATGAATATGAATATCAAATGAACAGTCCAAGATCATTAATAATATTGATTGAAGGTTTATTTGTAACTTTCTTTAATCAGACTAAATTACACCAACACAAGACAAAAATATATACCTTTGACCAATTACAAAAACCCTTTGTATAGTTTGTGGAAATATTTTCAAACAGCTGCTGGTAAAGACCGCTGTTTGAGCATTTTGTCAAATCATGTTAATTGAAACCAGAAAACCCAAAAGTTTAGTGGTTCCGATGCTGATGAGATTTTATGAAATAATTTAAGTCAGAATTTTTTATTGTAATAAACCTGTATTGTACTTATTGCCAGACAACTGAACCCAGACTGAAGCTGATCAGACATACAGTTGCACTCATGAATATA
>JAODFY010045078.1:0-12530 GCA_027580055.1 Paracaudina chilensis | reverse complement strand
ATTGGGGTGAATACAATATTTTAATTAAATTGACCAATATTCATAATTTCCTTTTTTAAATTTGTAAAATTCAGTTAATGAGACTTTAAATACCTACTTTTCTCTATGATGAACATTGTTTAGGGTAGACATTCCCATCCCCCCACCACACACCCCCTAACCACATGTGCTAGCAATTAGTTATACTGCATGAGGTCCCAATTTGTTTGGGGCTCACATTCTTTAAGGAGGTTGGTGAAATTCATTTTGGGGGTGAGAGACTTCATCCTTTAATAATGTCGATAAATATCTAGCAGCTCGTTTGTATAATCCTGATGGATGGCTCACACTACCATACAAGTTACCTCACAGGTCTCCATTGATAAACCTGGGTCGAGAGAGGCAATCGTCTAGTTAAAAGTGCCTTGCCCAAGGACACACACGCAATGACCTTGCCAGTACTTAAATATAATGTACAAAGATATAAGTTCTTTTTTTAGTGGGCTGTCACATCACCGGATCATTGTACACCAATAATATGTTTTAATCTCCAATCCATAGATGTTTGTACCATCATAATTCTTTCAGTCTTTCAATTTATCAGGTTCATATTGCATACTCTTGTATAAACAGCCTTGAGACAGGGGTTATAAAAATTCCTAAGAGTGGCAATTAATTAGATTAATTTTTCTTTATGGCCCACTTTTATTTTATCTCTTTAATGACTTTATTAATGATGAAACAGCACAGGTACAATAACATAGTACCTTCACTGTATCGTCATCAAGAAGATCACAAAATTCCCTTCCTGTCTCGCAAAGAAAATAATTATTGTGTAAGAAGATTCAATAAAAAATTGCAGTAGGAGTGATATATGTTATGTCATCTACAATATTTTTTTAAAGAGTTATTATGTTCGCTGAATAAGTTTAGCAGCTTTTTATTGGTTCATAACATGGCACAGAGTAAAAAACATTCCATCGGTCTTAGTGCCCCTTACAGACGACAAATGTTGACACCGGAAAGATTACAAACATCACTTTACAACCTACACAATGTGAATAAATATTAATAAAGAAGCTTCATAAAATTCTAAATTTTGAAGATGTGATATATCATATAACATAATAATTTCTCTCCAGAGAGTGGTATTGTCCGTTTATCGCTTTTACCATGCACTTTTATTACTTTGACATAGCAAACGAAGAGCAAATGACATGTGTATCTCATATTCGGAGGAAGCCATATTGAGGTACAGTACATTGTAGATATGATGTGCTTGCACATACATCAGTCTGTAACAACTTTCACCCTGCACAGACTTGACAAATAAAGAATGTGAAAGACTCGTCAACATTCGACATACTTTTATTTCTAATTTCATTCCTTTAATTTAGTATAGAACGCAGGGTCGTGGCACGCACAGAATACATCAGCAACATATTTATAGAATGAAAGATTACTTATAATCAGTCTTTGTACATAACAGAGCATGACAAAGAGCACGACAATGACAATGTGGGCCAAGCACACGTCAAGAGATTTCACCAAAATTTACCTGCTGTGGGGCCTATTAGCAACAGAACTTGTATACCCTAATTTGCATATCCTCTATGAACATGTTTTAGCATCTGGCATAAACTTTTAGTGAAGTAGTGGTCATTGTCCTTCCTTTATTTCCAGCCAAACAACACCGTTCTTATTCAGTTTGCCTTGCAGTTATTTCACAATATTTTCTTTGTATCTAGTCCACTTTACAAATCCTACTTTGTCTCTTTTTTGGATGTTAATGTGGTCTTTGGATATATGCAAATTAGGTTATTTGAAGTATTTACATGTTATAAATTGGCTCTTTCATGATATATAATACCCAAAGAGTAAAAAAAATATCATATGCATCAGATAATGAATTATAGGTGATACCTTGTTACTGATAATGTTCAGGACGGTTACGCCATTATCGCCACTGACTTCCACGATCCTTCCTGGTAGTGGGTAATTCTCTCCCCCATCAAACCACACTAGTGTGTTCTGAAACAAAGATCAGGTTATATATTTATATAAGTAGAAGACCGAACAATAAAAATATTTCCACCATTGTCCAGCTATTAGTTTGGCTGTTAAACGGGGTGGGCGATCCCCTACCTATGACCTCACATATCAGGGATCCAAACATCTCCAACCCCCCCAAGAGTTAATTCCTGGAGCTACCACTTATATAGCTTTAAAATCTACCACGTAATCAAATATAAAGAACACAATTTACCCGTGCCCTGTTCGACTTGAATATTAACCACAAAAACTCAGATAATCATGGCAACAGCAGTAATTATTACCATTATAACACTCCAAGTTAATAAGGAAGACAGCTATAATATTTTGGGATTAATATTACCCAAACCCCACTCCCCTGTCCAATTATGTTTCCTAAAGAAGAAATTGTGTGATTTGAATACAGCCTGAATATTTTTCCAACATTGTATGGGGGGAGCAGGGGTGTCCCAAGGAGTTTTGTCCAAGATTGTGGGTGATGTTAAAGATATACAATCCCTGCCCCAAAGTGAAAATCCCCATGAAATTTGTGATTGGTCAAGAAGCTATACATAACAGCATATCAGCTGACCAGTACAGCAGATTTCTAGACCACTGTACTCTGGGCAAGTAGAGGCCTAGGTTTTCATCATACTTAATACTTTTGAGGGGGAGGGGGAACTTAATACCCCCTGTGCTTCCATCATATCTATGCCTGTGATGTCTTCATGCTGAACACAAATTGCAGCTTTTAAATTCATATTGATGGCTTGACACTTTTCATTTTGTACCTCATTTTGCTTTTTATCAGTGTCAATGTTCCTCCTATTTATATCCTGACAGTGAATCCATTTATTTGTAATATCTTCATTCTTAAAGGTATTGTCATAGTTGAAATTGCAAAATAGTATGTTTTCTCTTAAACCAATTATCAGATTCTATTTTTTAACAATTTTGTTCGTCATTATATACCACATCATAATACACATATGGTGTGACAATATATGAAAGATTCAGAATTTGAATTAAGATTGCGGCCAGACCTTTTATAGAAGATATATTCAAGCTGTTTAGTCCATAATATAAGCTAATTAATGTACAAGCTGACCAGTCAAACACTTTGTTAGCAAAATCAGGGTGATATTTTTATACCTTAATAGGTGGGGGAGCACGTAGGAAATTCATGTGAGTTTCACGTGTCACGCAAAACCTGTTTCGCGTGTCACGCAAAACCCACTGATTCACCAGTTATGTACATAAACTAAGGTAAAATTGCCTTGTTGAAGTGTTTATAACTGCATTTAAAGTTAAAACAACATAGAAATGTTCAACATAGAAGTGTTTCAGATTTTGCAAAAGAACCTCATTTAAATGTTACTTTTGGGAAGTTTTGGCATCATAATGCATATATAGTGTGATATATTCATAACTATACCAAGGGAAACGAATGGCAAAATCTCCTTTTGGTAAAAGAGGGGTAATTCTGACGGATCAAACCCTGCTTATAGCTTTAATGTTATAATGATTTGGTCCATAGTTCATCACGGAAGACAACCATAACATTTTGCCAATCTGCATAGCACTCTTTAGTGAGAATTTGCATGTAGTGATTCAACCATTAGACATACAAGTCTTACCCATTTATAAACCACACTTAATCCTTTAGGTAAATACACAGTCCTCCTGGGAGGTGTGATCTGCTTTAAAAAGCCAATTAAAGCCTGTGTACATAAATTAATTCATGCATGTAACACTAAGGAGTGAGTGTTTAGAATTTGGAATTAGTACCACTTAAATGTTTCAACGACAAATTACATGGGATTGCATTAATGGTTAATTTCCATTCAACAATACAATGGCATTTTGAAAACCATAAATGAGATATTAAGACAATTTATGTAATTACAGATGGAATAATAATTGGTCATGGTTTTATGGTTTCAGTCTGACCGCACCTTTAACAAAAAGAACATCATTAAATGTAATGTTGTATCCCAACTATGTTGACTTTTTCAAGTCACCCCAATATTGAGAAGGAATAGCCTTCCTTGGCCCCAGTTCGTTTTTATCTGCACTGTTCCAGCATGTCTCATCTGAGTTTGTTCCGCATTAACGGAAAACGTTTAAGACACTCTTTGATCCACAGTTATTAGTAAGATGTTATTGCGATGCATTTATTCGGCGTATAAGTAACCTTTCATTAAATTTACAAGCTATATCCTGAGGGCAAGTGCCTCCTATATTTTATATCAACCTGGGTTTATGTCAGTTTTCCATATGCTCAAAATATAGGGTGACATAGAGCTGAAGGTTTGATAAAGTTATTACGTCCTCCCTGCTGACTACATGTACATCACCTTTAATAAACTCAACAGCCAAAAAGTGGACACAAAGAAAGGTTCCCTTGTTACTAAAGGCAAACATCTCACTCCCCAAGTATGCTTAATAATCTGCTAGACTGGTTCAGCTATTTTGCTGTTAGGCATGGGGTTCACAAATTACTTGAGGACAGTGGTCAAATCAATTTTGGAACAAGAATTTACAGTCTTTGAAATGTTCTAATATGGGGGTGGGGGAAGCTAAGGGGAAAGTGCCCCCCAATGTGATTTGTGATATTGATTAAAAATTTACTTATATTTCTGTTACCCCCACTGAAATGTTGTTCATTCGATCCCTTACTTTGCCCGGTGACAGCACCGGTTTTTCATTGGTTACTTTAATTGCAAACTCACCAATTCACCATACTTTGGTTTATTCACCAATTCACCATACCTTGGTTTGGAAAACCACACCCCTCATATAACTAAAAATTAGCATAATTATCTTAGATTACCATGATAAACAACTGGCATAAGTTTTGAATAGAGCACTGGTCACTGTCATTGATTGATCACAAATTGATGCATATATAATTTGTCGCCAGAAGAAAAATTCGGAGCTACTATTGAGCTAAAATAGATGCAGAAAAAGCCAAGATATTGTGCCTTTTAAAATTTCAAACCAATATAAAATGGTTGTGCCATATGACTTGTCTGATTCATGGTGTAAATGGAAAGATCTGGTCACATTGATTACCTGTTGTACGATTTATATGCAATACAACATACAACACACCATAATTTTCACTGTACTGTACAAATAGAAAGGGCCCCTATCTCATTTACGTCAATAAAATACAAATACACTTAATGGGTGTAACATCCTAAGTGGTAATAAATAACTGCTATATTTTACAAGGTTATATAGCACCAAATAAACATAGGCAGTACTGTTTATGAAACAGTCTGGCAGATCCAGCAAACTTGTGATGTAAGTTATATATGAGGTTATAGCAACTACAGTGAGGATAATTGATTCATTGTTATTGTATATATTTGTAATCATAGTGTTATTGATTATTATACATTATATTTTAATTAGAAATTAATTAAAACTAGTTGGGACCAGGAATGTGTTTGGGAAAGTGAACAAAATTCTACACTGGCTTTATAGGCAGCATGTGGTGTTTTCGGGCATATTTAGCAGACCACGGCCGTGCATGGGACTGTATAGCTCCTGTGTATAAATGGGTACCTTAGTGCTGTAACTTAGTTGTATGTATTATCCCCAGGAGGGCGGGAGATGATGCCTATATGTGCACATGTTGGGAGCGTGGTGACCAGGTGGTTATAGTGCTCGGCCTCGTAACCCTGGTCGGGCTGCTGCGTAGTGTCCTTGGGCAAGACGTCCTATCCTGATTGCCTCTCCCCACCCAGGGGCTAATTTGGGACCTGAGGTGTAATTGTTAAAGTACATTGTAGGTTGCATTGTATTGTAGCTGCACCTATAGGGAAGTCCCATGGGGGGCACTTTATAGTGACATACGTTATAGTTTGTCGGGGGTGAACAGCTAGAAAAGTGCACAGCAGTGCGGGTTCAACAGGTTACCAATGACCAGGGTAATATCTGTAAAACGCTTTAGACCTTTAGAGCGCTATATCAAGTACATGATGACATGTGTGTGGGTTTGACTGGTTACTGATGAATAGGAATAGGTGTAAAATGTGCCTTGAGCACCCTGCAAGTGAATACATACATTGTTATAAATCTAATAATAATAATAATTATATATCCCCTATAAACTGTACATATCATCAACAGGGATTGTTTTTGCTGTTTTCTGCTTTGTAGACATTCGTATCTTTAACTGTGTAATATTATAGTAAACAATAGGGATGAATCTTATGTCTGATTTGATTAAAACAAAATTGTGTCCATATAGGATCTATTATGGAGTTTTTCCTGATGTAGGTCATATTTATAGGTTATTTGATGTTATGTATATGAACTGATTCAATCAATCACAAACTAATGGAAATGGCAGAGAAATTCATCTTTTGAGACTATAAAACCTGCATAACTATGATTTTCATTATTAATATCTAACTGAGTAAATGTCAAATTGACAATAACAAGAGATGAAATGTGGCTTCTACAGTATTGTACCAATTAAATTATAAATTAAACTGTGTCAGGCGTCACATATATCCCAATGCCAGCGATAAAATTCACCTACTTTCTTCAGACGCCATCTGTTACAGATGTTATTCCTTATAACATTTAATACCCATTCCCCCCCTCCAAAAAAAATAAATAACCATTTGAATGAGTGAACATATGGAGGAGACGAAGTGTTGGCCCCATTTGGTGTGAGAGGGGAAATCACCCTTTAAATTTAAAACATAAACAGGTCCATGCAGAGCAAGACCTTCAACCTAGTTATAGCATGGTGATATTTTCAGCAGGTGGTTTGACTGAGGGATTGGAAGAATAACAATATGAAACATGAACAATTTATTAGTGTTCCAAAAATGTGAAAATATGTTGGTGATAAATAGTTTCAATTAATGTTCATTTTTTTTCCTTCTTCATAAAGACAAAAAATATATACGTCTTCAATATAGGTGCTATCTATGCTGTAGGCCTATAGTGCAACACTCATACAGTTATGGCCTAATTTCTTAACAAATAGGGCAATTTACAATGTAAAAGATGGAGTCTAGATTTAATCCTAACTATAACCGGGGAAACGATGCAATGACAAAATTTTCTTTTTTAGTGAAAGAAGGGTAATTCTCAGGGATGAAACCTTGATCCTTGTTTTATGGACAGGTGCTTTTCATTAGTCATATTTAATTAGTATAACTACTAGCCCTGAATTTGCTAGAATTCTGCTAGGGTGCAGCATATTTACTTCTCTCCATATATTTCTATCACATAATTTATTTCATGGAGAGTGTGGTGAAATTCACCACATACGTCAAACAGAATTGGTTCCCTGTTTAAAGTTTTAAACAACAAACAGGCCCAAAGCAAGACCTTCAACCATACATAGCAGGTGGCCGAATGTGGGAATGGAGAAGAATAACAATATGAAACATGAACAATTTAATGGTGTTCCAAAAATGTAAATACATGTTGGCGATAAATAGTGTCAATCAAAGCAATATATACGATTTGAGCCCTGAGAATTACCCTAGGCTTCTTTCATCTAAAGTAGATTTTTCCATTAGTTTACCTTGTTATAGTTATGATTAAAAGACACCCTTGATGTTTCACATGGTACTAATCAATCACTCCTATTAATTTGCGAAGAAATGAGGCCTTAACTGTATGAGTGTCTGCAAACTTTTCCGCACAACTAGGCCTACAGTGTAGATGTGACCTACTGAGGGGTATATACATTATACGTCTTTTTGATGACTATTGGTAAGTTTTGCTGCAAGTTATGAATCTTCAATGCATTATCACACTGTATATACATCATGATGTGGTATAAGGATGACAAAATCGTAAAATAATAAACCCTGATTATTGTTTTAATGCTCACCAGCTCCATCTGTTTCGTGGGTTGCAGTCAGGAAATATCATCCATGACAGACCGTTTGATGAATCTAAAGAAACAAGAAAAAATGCATGTGTGTATAGTCTGGGTGGTAAGATGGCCATGAATTTGATTAAGCCATGGTTTTATTAAAAACCCAAACTTTGAGAGCAATTAATGCAGCACTTTAACCACACAGAAGAAATGACCCTTGATTGAAAATGTGAATAAATTCTAAACTTCATTTAGCCATAGTTTTGCTGAAATTAGTCAATAATTATTGTGAAGATACAAAAAGAATTATTAATATCTCAAACTTTAAATGACCATACAATTTTTGACTTTCATTAAATACTTCAATTGGATGAAAATCAGGTAAACAGGTTTTTACCATGAAAGATTTTTTTTTTTTTAGTACCCATAGCATTACCTACTAATTAAGCCAAATCTATTTAATCCAAATCTAATTTGCAATCTATACAGATATAACCATGTAACATACAAATCAAGGGTTTATTTTGTTGTGGATATTAAAGCTATACAATCCTCGGCCCCATGAAATTTGTGATTGGTCAAAACCCCATACATAACAGCAGCAGAGCTGACAAGCCAGGCAGATTTCTAGTTTCTAGCAAACCCGGAACGAGAGCTGTTTCCCTTTAAATTATTGGTTTTGATCAGAACAAAACCTGTGGATTAGCATTTCAATCATTCCATTAAATTGCATAAGGATGGCTATTAAACTGAGTTTGGCAAAGAACTTATTGACGGAAGGAATAAAATATGATCGGAATAGAATCGGGTCTGGAACATGAACCTCTGTTTGCATCCTTAAGGTAGCACAACACTATTAGAAGTGTACCCCCTCTGGCAAATAGTCCCTCAAATGTTGTGGCTGCTATTTTGTTTTCTCAATTCTAGTGACTTTGATTTTGATTGCATCTGAAAGAGCATAAATGAAAGTATAAACTTTGTAGATTTGGGGGCAATCGGCTTGATTTTCCAATTTTTTGTATTTTATATAAATAATAAACACATTGTGCATTTAAATGATGATACGGCCAACGAAAAAACATCACTAAACTTTGAACCCCCTTACTAAAAATCTAGATGGTCATGGTATGGGAAATTGTAAATGCCATTTATGGGCAATTTGTCAGCTTCAACATGAAGGGTAGGGATTGCTGGTTGAGAACTTTTAACTGACTTTAGGAACTATTGAACAGAGCAAAATTAGTATGTAAGTCAATGGGGAAATTATTATGTGTCGTGCCCCCTTAAGGTACCTATCAAAGTTTGAGCCAACTAAAGAAACCTTTTTTTATGTTGTGATGTTTTAATCATTTTGTTCATAGCCATAAAAGATCAGAAATTTTGGAGAAATTAAAAATTATCAGAAAGATTATCGCAACATGTTTGACAGGTTTTATCCATTCATATATGAATATATAGATGTCAAGTAATTTTCAGTAAACAAAAGAGCATATTAAAAATAGCCAATGGGATATATAAATGTTAATGTAATTCCAGATAATAAATTTAGCTAGAAGTATTTTGTGTGTTCTGTGATTTTTTTAATATTTGTTACTGGCAAGCAACACTCACCTCGGGTAGGCTAGAAAGCTGCCATCTGTCAGCTCATTTGCTATTATATGCATGGGGCTTCGACCAATCAAAAATGTCAAGCCAACGTCTGTCAAATTCACTTAGGGGCCAGAATGGTACTCATATAAGTGAAATTTCCATTTATGACTTTGATCCTTTTGGATACCTCTTTTTACGATTTGGAAACTATTTTTGAAAACCTTTTTTAGAGGTTACAATGGTTTTCCATGACTTAACTTGCAAAAATATCAAATTAAAATAAAAGGCTTTTTGAGATGCTCCATTTGTTTGATAACCTTTTACATTTTACATTCATCAAGATCAATGTTCCCTCATTTCCAACATGACACATCTAATTGAAGGACTTTTAAACCTTGAAATAAGAATATACAATTGCAATAATAAAATAATTTGCTATCTAATTTCATCCAAGTTTGCCTTTCTTGAGAGAGGAGAGTTTAACTTCACCAGAATAATTTGTTTGCCGGGGTTTGGATAAATGCAAGTGTTCCCAATCTAATGGGTCTTTAAAAACAAAGTTAGATTGACAGATCAATAAAGCTTCCAATGAACACAATAACAAACTTAAAGTACATCCGGATTTTGGGTAGCTCTTTTTAATCATCATGACCCAATAAAAGAGAGAGTGCTATGTATGACTTAATTTGGTATCAGTTGTAACATGTACAGCTGCAACTGCAACCGACTTAAAAATCGTCTGTGTTTATTTGGCAGAAATCAGGAAGTTTATAGTTTTTATGAAGGATGACATTTACACCAGGTCTGGCGTCTCTCATGGTCGTATAATGGGGGTTACCCAAAGCTATGAAGTTGATGGAGTGCCTTGTGTTTCAATGTTAAATCAAGATATTTTTGTTTTAATGTTATTAAGAGAAGCTCTCAGGAGGAAGGAATGGTATAAATAAATAGCACATTGCTTAATGGATACCTAAACTGAAAGATAAACATAGCAGCAAACCTGTTAATTGAAAAAAAAAAAAAATAATCAAGAAATGCATTTTATTGAATGGTAGGAAAAGGCTTAAAAGGGGATCAAAGAAAGCAATTTCATTTTACCTTACCTTGAATTTCCTCAGAGAAATAATTGTCACATATATGTATCTTGCATGCAATTAATACATTACATGATTACTTCCTGGTATTACCATGGGTTACGATCCTGGTGAAGGAAACAATGGAACATGCCATATTTCTTTTGAGTAGCTTCCCATTTGAAGCGAGTATATACAGCCCCGATCCAGGCAGGGACAGTGGGACAATGAATCCACACAATATTTTTCAGTGGTAGAGACATGGTACATTGTTTCCCCGCCACTTTTCTTTTCTTGAACAATTTTTTCCCCAAAATGTTGTATTTTAGGTTCTGCAGAACTGTTGCACAATTTGATCCGGCAATGGCAAGCTAAGACACTGTAGGCATCAGACCTAAATTAATATGTAATGTACCTCTATGTATGTCTATGTGGCATGAAGTATATTTCTCATGAAGTATAGTTCTCATTTAATTTATTTCATCCACAAATGTTTGAAATAGGCCTGAAATCACTTTTTGCACATTCTCATTTTCAAAACGTTCTGGGGGTTGACCACCAGCCCCACTCCCAAACCTCCCGTCGTTCGCTTTGCACCTTCGGTGCTCGTGCGGATCACACCTTCAGCGCTCACCTGGCCCATATGTCTGACTAGAAATCAACAAGCAGGAATCCCATTCATTGCTTCCCATGTAAGTCATACAGTTTTAGGAATCAATTAGAACATGAACTCAAGGATTTGTGAGTTTGGCCTGACTGGCAAAACCAAACTGATTTTCATTTGTCATAAACCCCTTTAATAATTTAGTAATTTTTTGAGATGAGACAGCTTGTCCCCGCAAACCCTTTTGAAAGTCATCGGCACATATGCCTGGTAACAATCAGTTCACATTTTGGTTAAAAAAAAACATTTCACATCTCTCAATATATATATTTTTTTGTAAGATTAAAGGAGATTATGTTTCACAAACTATAATTTTATTTCACTTAAATTCTCAAAGATATTAATTTTGTATTGAGCAGTGAGCAGAATGTAAATGTCTTCAGTTCCCCGACCTGCCGTGATAATTAAAATTATGTTTTTCTGCTTGGATTTTCAAAAGATTGGATAATCATATATTTTTTTACATCTTGGTGCTATTTACATTAACATGTCAATTGTTTGGTGATATGTGATGTTACCCCACAAGAAAAATGTGCAAATATACCCATATAATTAATGCAAAGTTGCTTTGGGTATCAGTGCTCAGTGTATCATATTATTTCATGGTCAAACTAGCCAGAACTACAAATAACTATATGGTTTTCCACCCAAGATTCCACCACCCAAGTATAATATCATTCCATGGTCAAACTACTGTACATATATATGGCCATTCACCTCAGATTCCACCACCCAAGTATATCATATCATTTCATGGTCAAACTAGCCACCACCCAAGTACATCATATATTTTAATGGTTAAATCAGCAAGAACTATTATACCTATGGTCATCTACCCAAGATTCCACCATCTACAGTAAGTATATCATATCATTTCATGGTCAAACTACTGTACATACATGACCATTAACCTCAGATTCCACCACCTAAGTATATCATATCATTTCATGGTCAAACTAGCCAGAACTACTGTATATAAGGCCATTTCACCTCAGATTCCCACTACCAAAGTGTATCAAATAATTTCACGGTCAAATTGTCATTTCATGGACATATGTTTTTATCTATAACCAGCGGCAGAATTTCTCCAAAGTTAGGGGATGACCATGAGCTATTTATACTGCAACTTGGAGTAATTATAAAGCGGAAATAAAAAATAGGGGATTATTTACCACCATACCCTGAGAAAATCTGCCCAATTTGTCTTATAACATTATTAGTGTTTTACACCAGAAAATTGTTGGTTAATTAACATTAGACAAAAATGTATGAAAGTGATTACAAATTAAAATTTAACCATATGCAATATTTTTATTAAAAACATTGTGACATGGTT
>JAODFY010044968.1:0-12535 GCA_027580055.1 Paracaudina chilensis | reverse complement strand
TGTGATAAAGCACGCGATTAGTGGTTCACCAATCATACATGCTATTAGGTCGCTTGCATATATCGTTACAACACCTAGATGTATATATATCACTACCACGTGCATTTATAAGAATAACGTTAATGTACAACGTCAAGGGTGTACAGTGCGTATTAAAGGCATGGGCACGGATTATTATTTCTGGTAACATACAAATATCTTACCACAAAATAGCGTATACATATGTCCTATCGCGGAATCAATAAAATTGTACCACGGTATTGCCCTGAAATTGTATTAAAATAATAAAGACTGTGGACAAATTGCGCTTCACAGAATTCTGGTTTTAAAAATTTGGATTCCGTCAAATTTTTTACTCAATGCAGTATTTATGCATATATATATAGGGGAAAATTACACAGTCCGGGAGGGTGTCTCGTTATTTGGTCAATACAAGCATGCCCTAGAAAACTTTCATGCAATGACGTACAAATTAAAAAAAAATACAGAGTGAGTTTTTAGTAGTATTTTAAAATGTATTTTTATGGAAAGAACTAAGCCTACTGCTACGGCTACAACTAAGCCTACGCCTAGTATAACATACGTATCATAAGCCTAATGTTAGGCCTGAACTAACTGTTAAATCCAAATTTAGGCCTGGCCATTTTTCGATGGCAGTGCGCTTAAAATCTTAAATTTTCTGAATTTCCGGGGGGCTATGCCCACTGGACACCTAACAGGGGCCCTGTCACGGGCCCCTGGATCGACCCCACACGTTTTTGCCGATCACTACGCGGTCACAATGTTGCATTCGCAACATTATCGATCCCCCCCTTTTTAGCACTTCTGGCGGAAACCCTGTCCTAGATTCCCCAAGAGTTAATAGCCTGATTACAAAGGTTTCAGCAATTGACACGTGTTGACCTCAAATGACCTTTGACGTCCTATGAAATCATTAGGGTTTACCTCCTCAATATGGGTGACCTACACTACATACCAACAATGAGGTTCATCCACATTTCCCCTATAGAGTGGGCCTGATTACAAAGGTTTCAGCAATTGGCCTGTGTTGACCTCAAATGAACTTTGACATCCTATGAAATCATTAGGGTTTACCTCCTCAATATGGATGACCTTTATACCAACTATGAGTGTCATCCACATTTCCCCTATTGAGTTGAGCCTGGTTACAAGGTTTTCAGTGTTTCACCGCTGTTGACAGCGTATGACCTTTGACCTCTTTCAAAATCATTGTCATTGTCAAATCTAGAGAGATGATCTATGCAATATGTGTAACATTTTTTTTACCAAAGATAAGATTAATCTAACTTGGGACTGCTGAGATAATGTGGCTACAAGGTTTTCAATGTTTGACTCATATTGACCTCATATGACCTTTGACCTCTTTCAAAATCAATAGGGATCATCTACTCACTATTGGGAATGTATGTACCATGTAAGATATTGATCCAACTTGGTACTGCTGAGATAACCTGGTTACAAGGTTTTCAATGTTTGACCCTTATTGTCCTCAAATGACCTCTTTCAAAATCTACAGGGATCATCTACTCAATAAGGGTAACACATACATGTAATATATTAATCCAACTTGGGACTGCTGAGATACACCGACATACATACATATATACATACATACACCCATACATGTACAGTATACACACATACTGTACATACATACATATATCGCATAGATTTTAATCAAAATTGTCCTCCCAGAAAATTTGAAAGTAGGGAAACTGCCTCTGAGAATTTCTAAGCTAGTGCCAACCCTGCTGATTGCCTGTTATTAAGCTTACCATTAGATCCAAGGTGACAGACAGATCAACCCTGCTGATTGCCTGTTATTAAGCTTACCATTAGATCCAAGGTACCAACCCTGCTGATTGCCTGTTATTAAGCTTACCATTAGATCCAAGGTGACAGATCACCTTTCTTTCTAGGCTGGTACCCTTAAAATTGATGACATACAGGAATAGCCACCAGCTTTATATGTATGCAGGTACTGTAATACTGTGCGCAGAGTAGTTTACTTTCAAGACATTTACAAAATAATTGCCAGTTCACTGTATCACCTACATGTAACTCTGGATGTGAAACCAACAGCAAACCTCAATTTCACTGTATCATGCACATCCAAATCAGCTGGTTTTCTGGATATCTACAGCAAGTAGCTTAAAATCAACCTGGATGATGGTAGGTAGGGGAGGGGGTCCGGGAAGGGAGTGAATGCAAATAAACCTGGATGATGGTAGGGGAGGGGGGCCTGAAAGGAAAGGGAGGGAGTGAATGCAAATCAACCTGGATGATGGTAGGGGAGGGGGGCCTGAAAGGAAAGGGAGGAGGGAGTGAATGCAAATCAACCTGGATGATGGTAGGGGAGGGGGGCCTGAAAGGAAAGGGAGCAGGGAGTGAATGCAAATCAACCTGGATGATGGTAGGGGAGGGGGCCTGGAAGGAAAGGGAGCAGGGAGTGAATGCAAATTTGGTGATTGGGAGCACTGGGTAGTGATTGTGGACAAGAGTGTCAGATGAGTTCATACAAACAGTGCCACATCTACCATAAAATGAAGTATACATGTACATGTAAGTTGACCATTAAAGCTTCCTTTCAAACTGTGGTACAGTTGATCATTGAAAATTGTTACTTTTCAGTACCTAAATTAATGTATATCATGTGGTTAGACATATTTTCATCATGGTATGTTCCACTATTAATTTAACATATATATATGCAGGGTCAATTTTTACCACTAACATATCAATATTCATACAGAAATATGTTTTTAAAGAATTTGGTAGAATGTTTCAGTACTTAACCATAAACATTAGCTTCAATGTTTATGTCATTTGGCTTTACATTTGGTTACACAATTTAAAAAATTTATATACTATCTGATATCATTCCACCCAGTTCTTCAGAATAAAATTGGCAAAACAAGTTGAACAGGGAGGAAACAACATTCAAATCTTCCTAACAACAAAATTCAATTTCATAATCTGAGATTGAATCTAAAGTTGATTAATTTGAGTACCAAATTTGTTGCAATTTTGTGAGTTGTTGTAGATTTCTGTTTTCTCAATGTTGGATAAACTCCTTGGGACACCCATACTCCCCCATACAATGTGGGAAAAATATTCTGTATACACGTCATATCATTTTTTCTTTAGAAAGCATCATTCGACAGTGAAGCGGGGTTGGGGTTATCTGTCCCCAAAATGCCAAGTGCCCCAACAGTTTTGACCAAGATTGTAGTCACCTAAAGATGAGAATTAGAAGGAAGGCTTTTAAACAGGTTGGATTCTGTTTGTAGCATGTATACAGGGTTGGAAATAAGGTTTGCTGAGGGCACGGCCTTTTGGCCAAATTTTTTTAGGGCACCAAGGCCAAACATTTTTAGGCTGTAGGGCACCAAGGCCAAAATTAAAAGAAGGGCTGTAAAACATCAGTCTCACATCACTTTGTATAATATGCAAAAAAAAATGTACACAAATTCAAATCTTTATCTTGCACAGTGGTGGCACTATGGGGGACATGGGGCAAAATGTTTTCTTGCTCTCCCCCTGAAAATACATTATTTCGAGGGGTTAAATTTAATTATAAAATGTTGAATGAGTGTACCATTTTGCTGTCAGAAAATCTCAATGGGCAGGGGGAACACCATCTCCCCCTTTTTTAACATACAAAAATTTCAACCCTCGAAAAAATTTGTCCCCCAAACACCTTCCTCCAATCCCCCCCCCCCCCCCTCCATATCCTTAAGTCTAGGGCTGCCACTGATCTTGCAGCCTCTAGCTAAGTTTAGATGGCCATCACCCCATGCTGACCTTAAGAACTATTTCTGTAGGACCTGCATGTTATCAGGTGGATATCCCTCCCCTCAGCCCTTGGCAGTTTAAATGGTGCCTACTTGAAGTAAACGTTTAAACACAATTCTGTGAAAATTTGTACATATACTGTATGTATATTAGTACGTATAAAAAATCATGAACTCAATAACATTTATATTGATCATGAACTCACAAAGGATTATTATTTTAAAAATCTAAAAATAAAACAACAAATTATACCAACTTTTTGAACTTTATTCCACCAAGTGTGCAAAAACCAAGGCCACACCTTCATGACACCCTCCCTCATCACAGTCGGTACACTGTAGAGCTCTCAATGTTAAACATTGGAAGTGCTGTTCTTTTATTATTTCTTCTCACAATCAATATTCAAATGTTTTAATTAGTGGTATCCCCTCCCCCACAAGTGCCTGCATGCCTGAAAATTATTTGCTGGGCCTTTATACACTGTACTGTATAACTCTTGCTCCACGAGTCCATGAAAAGGGAAAACCGAATGGCATTATTTAGAATCTTACAAGCCAATCAGAAATTTTGTAGCATAAAGTTTTGCAAACACGTGCATCATGCCACTCACTCATTGGTTATTATCAAAAGATTGTACACAATTTCATGAAAAATCTTCTTCCGCAAGCTACATATATATGCACATAGCGGGCCATAAATGGCCCAACCGTCCCCAGTTGAGAACCCATGCATTCACAATATACCCTGTCCTGCTTTTACTTTTCTCTCAAAGCAAATGTTTCCCAATGCTCTTGGACTAGAGTAAAGATATCTGCTGTACATGATTATTGTCAGTGTTGAATTTATTTTCTCTTAGGCCTTATTGTGAAATGTGCTGAAAAATTTAGTCAAATGGGATCATCTACTGTATGATCTAGGCCTAGTCCATGAACTGGACTTGCTAAATGACAAGATTGAGATTTTAGTGTATACTAAAATATACTAAATAAATTGCAAGAAGTATAAAAGGACTGTACTAAATGCAGGAGTTTGTTTATGCCTCCATTCACAGGATATGGGACTAGGCCTAAGCCCTAGTACTACATTACAGGGTCCTCACTAGCCTGGGCTACCTATGCCTTGTTTAATGCCCCATTGATCCAACATCAAATGTTAGTCATCATTTGGCCATAACCTGTACTACAGCCTCTGCCTAGGCCTGATAGTTAGCCCTAGGCTTTGTCGAAACTACAGTAGCCTAACGTTAAGCCTAAACTACAAACATATCCTACATAGCCCATCGTAGGCCCATACCCTAGGCCCTATCCTAGGCTCTAGGTTGGCCTAGGCCTAGGTAAGAACTACAATCCTCAACAAAAATACATTGGACAAACCCCGCTCCCCGTATCAGTGTTGCCGGTTTTGAACACATTTTGGTACAACATTGAATCAGGGATGAGGGGGCGCACTGATGGCAAAATTTCAAAAAGTCGGCTGGCTAATGACTATTTTGTCCAATCATTTTTGTCGAGGATTGTAGATCCAACGCTATATAGGCCTAGGCCTAATGCGTTTCAACTCACATGATGTCAACACAGGTGCAGTGGGAGTCTGCCTCTTCTTCAATGTCACGAACTTGATAACCCTCTACTTTCAAATTTTAAATTCTGGCAATGATTGACGAAATCATTCGATATTAATCCCATACAATGAAACGTAGGCCTAGATAATCCATCCGTTGTTACGTTAGCCTAGTGAAAAACAATGATTCACTCACTACTGTGTATGAATGAAATTAACTGTTGAAGGATTAGTATTGACACTACAATCATAGGGTCCTAGTATTAGTAATACAATTCAACGCACACAAGGTACCATAGACATAGCGCTATAGCTGCTAAATTGTGTAAACCTTTTATTTTGTTTACAACGGTTGACACTTCCGGTTTTATGGTCCACTTGGCGAAGCAAAGTAGATGGCGCTATGCTAGAAATGGTGATTGATAATATAATCCCGCATACGGTATCCATATAATCCCGCCTACAGTATAATATGGCCGGGTATTATAGACCACAATTAATTTCTCCATTGACTTGCACACTAAATTTGATATTTCATATAAGGCCGTTTCACCATGTTAGATCACCGCAGCTCGCTTATGCTACCCCTCATATGAAAGCTAACATCCTAAACATACACATTACCATACCTTCACCGTTTACATTTTTTTTCTAGGAGGGGAGGAATATTACACCCAGTGTATCGCCCCCAAAACTGCGTTGGCGGAGGAACATCAAAATCATCAAGTAAACCATGGATTTAATGGTTTAAATCACCTTCAATTTTCGCCATTTTCACAGCATCTGTAGTCCAATATATAGGGTACATCTCCAATGCCTTTTCAAGCACCATGATATCTTCTTCTTTGCAAATAAAATATATAACGTCTTTAGGGACTATATGGCGAGGGTTAACTTTCTCGCGGAACTAATCCAGCTAACAGCTAATTGTGGTGTGTACCCCATAGCAACATATCATGCATGAACGAGGATTTGTCGTGCTCTGATTGGTAGCTTTTCGAATAGTCAAAAAATAGGAGTGAGAATACAGAAGAATTTTGAACGCTCACATACACACGTGTTCAACAGTTGGGTAGCTTGCTTGTTAGACATGTGTATTGTAGAAATTCTAAAAAATATCGAGAGACTAACTTGCCAAAATGAAAAATTGTGATTGAAAACGAAAGAACATGACCCGCAAGTTTTCCGGTCTGATGGGAAGGCAAATAGAATAGAACATCATCTTTGGGCCTTATCATTGTTCGGCGAGGTAATGATTACGGATTATGCAATTTCTGAAAAAATGCCGTCGGTGCCCTTCAACATTTTACCCTATATCGGCACAAAATGCCGTAATGCCATTTTTATTGTACCGCAAGGGCCCTCTCATTTTCTTTAACAAATTCATGTGATTGGTTTAAAGTTACCAGAAAACCCAAAGCTTTAGTGGTTCCGATGACGATGAGATTTTATGAAATAATTTAAGTCAGAATTTGTTATTGTAATACTGTATGATATTGTACTTATTGCCGGACAACTGTACCAAGAATGAAGCTGATCAGACATAGTTGCAAAAAATTTGACATTTTAAGAATTTTATTATAAGCCCCGCCCACATATTCATGTAATGAACAACAATCACGGAGCATATGTACCAGTTATTCAATATATTTACAGTAATTCAATATATCCTTTTTAAGATTACACATACACTTGCAAACATGCTAACCAGTAGGTTAACTGGTCATCGTAAACAAAACCAAAAATAAATGCCTCAATTGATGTACATATATAAAGTTGACAAACGTTATAGTTGACTATTGACTCCAGACAACCACATGGGCATCAGTCTACATCCCAACCCATATCCCTAACCCAGAGCGAAACCCTTACCATCATACTACCTGCAGCCCTACCTACCATCCTACACCCCTGACACCAACATCACCCTGCCCACCTGACCAGCAAGTTCAGGAATGAGGGAGAACAAATGCTATGTGGCCCACAAACACATGAATATTATTTAGGTTAAATTTCATATGGAAATGTAACTATCATTATCCACCACCAATCTACAAAGTATGTAGTGCAAAGTTAATGACATTTTAAGAATTTTACTTTAAGCACTGCCTACTTATTAATATTCATATGGACAACAAAAACATTAGAGCACATCTATTAATCATGGAGCATCTACCAGTTCAAAATGACAGTAATTCAACATATTCTTTCTAAGATTTCCTGTTTTCAAGCTATTTTGAGCAATTAAGCCCTGCCTACTCAGGAATATTAATTAGATGAAATTTCATTTCATGTGACAATTTTCCCCCTTATCAACTTACATCACCATACCAAGTATGAAGCAGATGGGACATACCGTTGCAAAGATATTGACATGTCGTTGTTGAGATATCGTGTTTACAAGCAAGCCGTCACATCACACACACATACACACACATACACGCCAACTGGATCACAAAGGTTACTCGGCCTTTGGCATTGTAACCAAAAATTAACTTTGAACTCATATAACTTCACACACGATGGTCACCCAGGGGTCAACCCATTGATATTGACTTTGAAATCTGAATATAGCATAAAAACTGTAAAATCCAAGCATTTTTTTTGTTGCCCCTTTTTTCCACCCAAAACTATTTTTTACCATTAATTGACCTTTGGTGACTTGTCCCAAAATATCAATCATGTCAGACCTTGGCACTGGGAGTTATTGCATTAAATGTCAAACAAGACACAAAGGTGTGTCGTGATTCCTCACATTTTTTTATTACTTGAATTTTTGTGAAAATTATCTTCACACTCCACACAAAATTGTGAATTGTCCAGGATGCAAAATTATTGAAGTACTGACAATGAAAATACAAATTGCAGAATTGAATTTATTTGTAAAGGCATAATTTTATTGTTTTGGAAAATAAAAAGAATCACTAAGCCACTACAGATAACTAAATCACATGATTCAAATAAAAATGTTTTTTCAAACAATAAAAATTTTTATTCTCGTATACCAATATTATAATAATTAGAAATATTAAGAAGAAATATTTATAAAGTGTTTGGTCAGCAAAGCAACTCAAAGCACTCTGCAAGAGTAAACTCTAAAATTGTAAATTTAAAAAATCTATAAAAAGAATTATTAAGATTGAAAGCACACATTTCGTTTGAATTTCTTAGACAAACTCTTAGACAGATTTGATATGAAAGAGATACTTTCACTGATTTTCTGTCTTGTTGCATGTGATAAATATCACAACCCCTTGATGAAAGAGTAAGAGGTGCACGTGAATATATATCACAATTTATACCTCTTGATGAAGAAGAGTAAGGGTGCACGTGCATATATATCATAAGTTCATAACCCCTTGATGAAAGAGTAAGGGGTGCACGTGCATATATATCACGATTTATACCTTTTGATGAAGAAGAGTAAGGGTGCACGTGCATATATATCACAACCCCTTGATGAAAGAGTAAGGGGTGCACGTGCATATATATCACAATTTATACCCCTTGATGACGCATGTACATTTATCACAATATAGAATGTTTGATTACATTAATTTGATTAATAAATTCTTTAAAGTAGCAACAATTTTGTCCCATAACATGTCTTAAAAAAAATCTTTTAATTTACACATTTCTTTTTGCAACTTAAACTGGATATTGCAATCCAGGGCAATTTTTAAAAGATTATATGATGATTTGATGCAAATGTTAAAAGTTTTGTTCCATATAACCTACAAGCATATAGTCTTCTTGGAAGTAAAACCAATAAAAGATTAAATAAAACAGAATTTTCATTGTTTTGGAAAAAAATATCACTATAAAGCCACTACAGATAACTAAATTGCATGATTCAAATTTAAAAAAAATCAACATTACAAAAAAAAAATTTGTTCATGTATTCATTTTAGTCATGTTGTAATAATTAGACATATTAGGAAGAAATATTTCTAAAGCGTTTGTTAAGCAAAGCTACACAAAACCCTCGGCAAGAATAAAATATAAAATTGTAAATGTAAAAAAATCTATAAAAAGAACTATTCATTAAGATTGAATGCACACATTTCAGTTGAATTTTTTAGACAAACTTCTTAGACAGAGTTGTTCCTTGAATTTCTTAGACAAACTTCTTAGAGAGAGAGTTGTTCCTTGCTAGAAGTAATCAGATTTGATATGAAAGAGATACTGATTTTCAAATGTCCTCTTGCACATGCATATATGTTACAATTTATACCCCTTGATGATGAAAGGTAAGGGTGCATGTGCAATATATATCACAACTCTTGAAAAATTGCACAGAAATGTTTCCATTTCTTTCTCTACAAGATCAAAGTAACAAATGACCAAAACACCAATATTATTCACTAACTGTCTTCTTTACCTAATTACCTTACTTAATTGATACGTTATGGCCCCACCCTTTTTGATGAATTTATTATAAGCAATGCATTTACTAACTATGTTTAACACATTTGAAAGTGCAACAGATAACGGATCCTGTTCTGGCTCTCCTTGTATACGAGGTACTCGCTCTGCCAGAAACTGCTTCTGGTAAATTGATTCTGCTTGATCGGTTTACCTTGAGGAACCGTCACAGAATGATCTCCAAACTTCAGAACTGTATCCAGAGAAGGATCTGATTGGAAAAAAATAAACAAATATCTACCAAATTTCTTGTAATTATCATGTAGAATGCATGCACAATTTGAGACAGTTTGGTTCCAAAGCCTTTATATAAAGCCATGAAATAGAAAAAAAGAAAAGTGGGAGTTTTGGTGATTCCATATGTAAGGTACAGATCTATCCTCTTTGGTGATCTTTGGATGTTCCAGTTCTGGCAATCAATTAGTACTGTGACATATATAATTAAAAGTGTACAGAGGCTGTGCATTTCCACAGTACATGCTCACACATACAGCTGCATACCATGATGATGGTACACAGGTAGCTCTGATGGAATTTAGATGTGAACATATAGATGCAATCTCTATGTCTTTGATTTTCCAAATGATTTACAAGCATTAACAAGAGGGCAAAATGTATATTTAGCTTGCATCAATATATGTCCTCGGACCAGCTGCCAAACATGTCCACAGACACACACACAAAAAGTGTGCACACACCGTACACACGGACAGTGTTTTGGGTGTACCCCCTTACTGGACCCCCGGTACCCATAGACACTTCACCATAGGATACCCCTTGATGGTCGCTACTCACCCACACTGACCATTTCCATACTAATTTCCATTACAATACTAAAGTAATGCAATCATACAAGAATCTAATGCATTGGGTTATTTGTCAAATTGTCAAAATGTTAAGGGAGGAATGAAATAATTAGATGCTGATATTAGGCCTGTATCACAACAGGTTTTTTTTTTAAGGAATTTCTTTTTGTTCTGCCGGTTTGTTTTTCTGAAAGAAATATCTTGTGGTCTAATAAAGATAAAGACATTCGGAAAAGAAAACTAAATTAGCCTAATAAGTTTCTTAGACCATGTGTGGCATGAAAAGGATGTCTGACAGAGGCATTCCTAAAAGGGAAAAAACATTCTTCAGGCATTCGGCTGCGGACAAACCCTGCCGGCACACTTGGTTGTCCGCCACTTGGTTGTCCACCACACATTTTAGTCATCCCGGATGACTGGACAAAGATTGAAATCGAACCCTGCACAATATTTACTTTTCTAACCTGTCACTGACCTATTTTACCTAGCAGGCTGGACAAGATACAGAAGAAAACAATTTTTTTAAAAAGAATATTCCAGTCAAAAACTCAAAAAGAAAAAAGTAAGAGGGGAAGTCACACAAGTTCAGCCAAAAAGAAAACTCCACAAAGAACCTTTGTTCAGGAGCATTGAAAAATATGACAAAGATCCCATCCACCTACTATGCTCCAATGAGGAGATTTGTTTTTAATTTATTCATTTTCAAAATAATTAGGGGAATTACCTACAGTGATGACATTACAGCCTTACTAAGGCCGAATTTCTTTTATTATTCTGTTTTTTACACTTTTAAATTTAACATTGAAATTAGAATATTTTTCATCCCAAATATTCAGTGTGTTATGTTATGTCTGGGTGTTATATATGATACATACTGTATTTTACATGTGAGAAACACTTTGAAACTTATATAATATAAAACTTATATAATACAGAATAACAGACATTTGGTATGCATTCGGTATGTATGGTACTGCATGTATGGTACTGTACGTATGGTACTGTACGTATGGTACTGCACATATGGTACTGTATGTATGGTACTGTATGCATAGTATTGCATATATGGTAGTACTGTATGTATGGTACTGTATGTATGGTACTGTAAGTATGGTACTGTAAGTATGGTACTGTAAGTATGGTACTGTAAGTATGGTAGTACTGTAAGTATGGTAGAACTGTAAGTATGGTAGTACTGTATGTATGGTAGTACTGTATGACTGGGTGTATGTATGGTTCTGCATGTATGGTACTGTATGTATGGTTCTGTATGTATGGTACAGTACGTATGGTACTGTAAGTATGGTAGTACTGCATGTATGGTAGTACTGTATGTATGGTAGTACTGTATGTATGGTTCTGCATGTATGGTACTGTATGTATGGTTCTGCATGTATGGTACTGTATGTATGGTAGTACTGTATGTATGGTACTGCATGTATGGTAGTACTGTATGTATGGTACTGCATGTATGGTACTGCATGTACGGTACTGCATGTATGGTACTGTAAGTATGGAACTGCATGTATTGTACTGTATGTATGGTACTGCATGTATGGTACTGTATGTATGGTACTGTATGTATGGTACTGCATGTATGGTACTGTTTGTACGGTACTGTTTGTACGGTACTGTTTGTACGGTACTGCATGTACGGTATTGGTACTGTTTATATGTATGCCACAAGTTCTAAATATTTTGGAAAATGTTCCACACAGCTACTGCTACTTGAACTTTCTGTTTCTTTAGAAAATTGCAAGAAAATACTCCAATCAAACTTTAAAAAAAAAACATTAAGCTTCTGGAAGTAACAGATGTATTCAGATGAATTTGCAAAATCAATTTAAAAAAAACAATACCTCAACAAGTAATGGTGAGGATTTCATCACCATTGAGTGTGATGTTTTTCCTGCCCTTAACCAGATTTT
>JAODFY010044858.1:0-12535 GCA_027580055.1 Paracaudina chilensis | reverse complement strand
TTTCTGACTTTGACATTTCTGTTCAGTGAGTTTGTGTAGCGCCATTTTGTCTTCAGTTATGACTGGACTAAGTTCAAGTACAGTTCACGGCATTATAGCCATCTATAATAAAGCCAATTTTAAAAGATGTAACAAATTATAAACCTTTTTTGATAGGGCTAAATGAATTTGGGCTGAATTGCATGATTAATTTGTCTATATAAAACGACTTACGGTTTGCTTCCATGTCTTTTGCAAAAGGCAGCGACGTGTGCTGCGCTCAGTAGCAACGGTAGAAAGGACGACCATGTGCTTTGCACACTTCTCTTAAATGGCATGAACTATACTGTACATTACGAAACATATAAACAAAAACAACTATATAACTATATAAGAATACAATAGGTTGATGAATGACGTTATACAATTAAAACACATGAGAAGCCCATTCATGAGAGCACACTGTGCTCTTTATAGGGCTAGGGACGTAAATGGCACAATCAAAACAGATTGTTCCTGATAGAGTGTGACAGATGCTTGATTGCATTATTTTGTCTAGTCATGACAAATATTTAATGTATTGATACTGTTATGCACCTTAAATTCATTAGCATTATTATTTATGTAGGATGGGTTATTTCATAACTTTATTATGACACATAAATTTAGATATACACTAATGCACCACTCTGTATGTTTGTTTTAAATGCAGACTGCCCAAACACGCATGTCAATATCTATGCAGGAACTAATCCTGACAGTCCTGACAGAAGGGGCACCGGCATGTTAGGGCACAAATCCTATCAGTAGTGTTATATACCAGAATTGATGATGTGGATGAGATTCTAAAAAAAAAAAGTGGTAATTTAAGGCAACACCTAACCGAGAAGCAAGGTAGAAATCTTAGGTAAAAACAAATAGAAAACAAGGTACAAAAGAGGAGCACCATGTGCTGCCGTGTAGTGTCCTTGTGCAATGCACATAATCCCGATTGCTCCTCCCCACCCAGGTGCTACTTGGGGACCTGTGATGTATAACTAACAATGAGCACGGTTTTTCTGCTGATTTGGGCCTACGTATGTGTGGGTCAGACGAGTTATAACAATGACCAGGGGTAATGAATGTGAAGCGCATTGAGATGAACAGCGTACATAAAACGCGCTGTATCTGCGCGCGAAACCATTTGTTCTTTACTAAAAATATGATTGCGCCCTGTATACGACCACTGATCTCTATTACGTGTATACAAGTATGTACCTAAAGCTGAGTCTTTTGACGTAGCGTTATAGGAAATAGGAATAGACAATAAGTGAGGGGTCCCTGATTTACATATTGATTGTATATGTTCATGTATATAACGTTTTTGCCTTAATGGAAATTATAACCACAACTTGATACACACCTGAAAATGCCTAAACCGCTGCATTAGAATGCCTGCACACAAATGCAAAAGATATTAAGTGACCCATGGGCAAATAATATCTAATGCAAATTTTTTATTTAGTATTTATTACCAATAATGGGCAAATAATATCTATAATGCAAAAATTGTATTTATTATTTATTACCAATTTAATACCAACTTCTTAACTTCTATAGAACTGTATTAAACATATTTCAAATTTATAAAATTTATAATTCAAACGCTTAACGCTAAACGTAATATCCATCAGTTTGGGGTGGTGAGTCGGACTTCCCCCACCATACCCACCCCCACCCCACCTGCGCGGTGATCTAGCCAAAACAATCGCCGAGGAGCACTAGACCAAACAAATTATCATTGTGTATTGTTTGTTACCATTATTACTATTATACTTTATCTTGGTACATGACAATCTCTTGGCCAATTATCCCATCTTAACAGCTAGTGTCAACCGCCCAGGCAGAGTATCCCTACCGCTTATCCCTCACTTCATGATTACTGTCATCTCCTACAAAGGCAGTATCTGTAGATGTATAGGCCATACGGATGGACTGCATTTGGGGTTGAAATTATGACTCATGAATTTAACCCCAATTTTCTGATCAATAATAATATGCCATCGAAAACTTGGTCCCTGATATGTGTCAGAGCCCCCGATGTTCATTCAGCTTTCCTAAGATGAAATTGTTTGCGAGTGCAATGAGATTCCTGCATGTGCATATCCTTTACACAAGGTTACATTCACCGAGGTTCCCAGCACAGTAACGTTCTTGTAAATATATCTTGTTATTAGTCATTTATTAATTAGACTACCGTGATTAAAAACAGATACCTTTATAATAACTCGCCATTGGTTACACTACAAGGTAAAACTATGACGTAACCCCCCCTCCCTCTTGGTAAAAACTAGCGCCACCCGGTAACGTATACGATATTCCAATATTCATCAAGTCTATACGTAATCTTAAATCTGATAATGTATGTACAATCTACCATTTTTTCGGCCAGATCTATTCCGACCAAACGATATGCCAAATACATCCACAAGCGTGCAACGTAAAAGAAGCTCACAATCCACATCATGTTCCCCGTCGGTAACGCAGGCGTCATCGGCGGCATTTAAGGTATCTACAACATGTTAGAATTTCAATGATTTTAGAACGTGCTTTATATCCATACTGTTAATAATGATTCAGCAGACTAGACAGAATATAGTTGTATAAAGTACTTGTCTTTACAATATCAATTGTAGTAAAATTTTATTATCGGTTTAAATGTATTGTTAGTTTACCAGCGGATGTCATCTTCCTACATATGAGTGGACAGAATGATTTAATTGTATATACAAAACATACTCTAGCGACTAAGATAAACTTTTAAAAAGGTGAATTGAAGTGTGAACTTTATTCAAATTAAATATACTTCCGACTAAGTAAATGGAGTAAATGGCCAAAAGCCTGTAGGGTGCCACCTATTTAACTCACAAACCAAATGTCATCCTTCGAAAGCACAGAGGTCATCGGTGGCATTTACGGTAACAATAACATGTCATTATTTGTATCAATACTTATGATTTATATAAATACTATTATGGGATTGGCCTGCACTATTAGTTTTGAGTCATCAGTCGATATCAACTCAAGAAAATGACAAAAGAAGGCCTTGAAAGAGTAATTGTAAAGTCAAATATGTTTAGGCCCGCGAATTCGCCATGTCAAATATAGGTATAGACCCGTTTATCATTTTTAGTTCATTAAGTTTGCTATTGGTGAAGAGTGATTCGGTATTTTACACCTCCTCAGAGTCGTCTGGCTATCAGTACAGACGGTAAAAAAACACTAACAGTTTTCAAAAATACACAATAAACAAATAATATTCTGATTTACGATTGTATTATTCGTCTGAGTTTCTCCCCTCTAATTAAAACGGATAATTATGATGACGATTATAATGATTTTGATGACGATTATAATGATTATGGACCCGGCAAAATAAAATCGTGTGCTATGATCGTTCATAATCACAATCCATGATCTGCGCAGATTAGAAGGCAGAAACTCCGCCCTTTCTCATAAACTTACCCCCATTTCCGCGTTCATGCGAACAGTTGCAATACAGTGTGCTGTGTACTATATTACTATACACCATGGGCGGCGATCCTGAGGGTTGGGGGATATATCCTCCCCATAAATCTCTGGGCCAAGAATATTTAATGGCTATACCTTCACATCACCACATCACCATGCATTTACAGCTCTATTTGGATGTATTTATAGACTACTATGTATAGCCTAATATTGCTGCTGTGCTAAAGGTAGCTCCAATTGTGAAGGGTTTCAGTAATTTGGCTTCATTGGTTTTCTTCAAAACTTACTCAAACTGGTAAGGTAGTCTAGGACCACGGAGATGGGGGCTACGCAGTTTTTCTTCAGTGGGCATTTTGGGCCGCCCTAAACTAGGAACTGGGAAAAATGATTACGTAACCTCAAGTCGCAAAAATTAATATATAACATAACCCTTGAGAAAAAAATTGTATGTTTGTACAGATATAGGATTAATACTATGTAAATTAATATCAGACAATGTGCCCCCAAATTTCCTTAGACGTACGTATATAGGCATACATGTACAGTTCAGAGGAGCTTACTTACAATTACGCGCTTACGCGTATACCGTACTTGCATGTTGTATGTATGTTAACTACTATACCGTCACTGTAGTCGAAGCTAGTTTAAAAGCTGCCATTTCAATAATCGATTACAATGGAAACTCAATGAGATCATAGGCATACAAGGGGGGTTGGGTGGTGGCAGGGGTTAGACTGACCCACTAATTTCTTTTTCCAGTGTACTCGAGATTCGGGTAGGCGCCACAAAAAATTTCGGGCATCCTTTTGTTGGATAATTTTTGGTTCCTTGCTTTAGCAAAAGGAACCTATGCAGTCAGGTTGGCGTGCGTGTGTATGTGTGTGTGTTCTTGCAAGAGCTACCTAATGGAGACAGGAGTATATCCCAGAGTTACCTTGTGGAGACCTTCTTCCTTATGGAGTCATTTTGGTTATCTCCACAAGAGAAAACATTAAAACAGCCATGTTGTTTGCATTTTGTATATACTTTATGAACTGCAGTGTGTATTTTGTACCATTCTATATTTTGCAGATAGACTGCATCATCTAAGTCCCATTTTATGTGTATTATCAATCAATTTTCATTACGTCTCTATAAGAAATCCTTATGGAGACCATGTGTTTTTGTATGTGTATACATGTGTAAATATGCTTAGTTTACATTTTGCTTTATTATGAACAGTGCCCTCACTTTTACATGCCTTTTGGAGACATTGATCTATTGATTGTCATGTCATGATATGTCAACATGGATTCTGATAATTTGAAAGGAAAAAACTGAAGATAGCAACAGACAAACTGTTTTCTGATTTTGGGATGTTATAAGCCACAAAGCAGAACTTTCACCATACTGCATAATTGTTACAATGATGGTATGGGATGCTTGGTGGGGTGTGAGTCATGGTTAGTATATTATGCTTATTACATCTGGCTCAGTGTCAACAGAATCTCTGCTAGGCTCTCACCAAAATTTTAAGGAACAGACATGTATGAGGATGGAGTAATTGTATCATAACTTGATGAATCATAAATTACCCACTAATGTTGCGTTTAGACAAGTAAAATGTTTAAAATGATTACAATACTCAAAATCATTCTTTTTTACTGTATAATTTGTAATAACTTGCTCTAAAATGGTCAGTATTAATACAACTATAAAATTTAACTTGCTCTAAAAAGTTTTTTTTTTAAGTGTAAAATTTAAAGGTCATTAATATACACACAAAATAACACACAAAATAACACACAAAATAACACACAAAATTTATACAATTTATTCAGTATTGATACAACTATAAAAGTGTAAAATTTTAAATGGTCATTTATATTTATACACAAAAATTTACAATTTCAGTACAACTATAAAAGTGTAAAACAATTATACAATTTTCAGTATTAATACAATTATAAAAGTGTAAAACAATTATACAATTTTCAGTATTAATACAACTATAAAAGTGTAAAACTTAATATGTCAGTATTAATACAACTATAAAATTTAAACTACTCTAAAATGGTCATTCAATTTATACACACAAAAATTAATATTTTTATATACAACTTCAGTATTATTACAACAATATCATTTAAATTGGTTTAAAATGTGTATTTATACAATCATTCATTTATTAGGCATAAAAGAAACAACCCTGCAGCAATGTAAGGAAAAAGTACAATTTCCATTTTAATATTTCATTTGCTCAAATAGTCTTTTATACACAATCAGTCACAATCATCATAATAAAAAAATTCTCAGATATGTGCTCCTACACTTTGTTTTTATGTATACCTGGAGCCTACTTAAAGCATTTTTAGTTCACTAAAGACACTTGTCTAACTATAGGGTTATAACGAAGTTGATTCTCATCTTATAGGAAAGGCAGGGACATAAGTTACCAGGTTAAATGAAAAGAGCAATATTTATTCTTTCATGAGCTTATCATTGTGGATGATATTTACTGTATGCTAAATGATATTTAGCATACAGAAGAAGAATGTGGAAACCCCTCGCAATACTAAGGCTGGAAACCCCTCGCAATACTAAGGCTGGAAAGAATTCTCAGGATTTATTCTGGACATGTGCACTCCTAACAACAATATGTGCAAAATAACAGCCAACAACACCCAAAATACCTTTCTAAAATAAATTGCAGCTACATCATGCATTTAAACTTAATTTTCAAGACTGTGAAATTACTAATCATGTTATTCATTTTAATGTTCCCAATTACCAGAACAGCAATTAAATTTTGGCTTGACCATGATACACCAAGGAGGCTGATAAGACCAAGAAGAAGAATATGTATACATATGCTAGGCTAAGTCTGTACTTGTGTTACACCTATTATAGAAACACATTCTTCAAATTATATTTTTAACTACTTCATATTTCAGTACAGCTTAAGCCGAATGTTGAATCTCAAAAGCTGTACAGAATATGAATAGGGCTAGAGAATACCATAAGAAACAATTCATCAGTCATCCATTATAAGCATGGTTGAATATATTTTAATTGCATTTACTTCAGTCCTATGTGATTATGCCATCAGATTACAGTTATCCACAAGCTTCTTATGGGTGGGCTCATGGCTGATCAACACTAAAATTTGCATTAGATGCATAAAATTTATATTGGTGTTATATTTTGGAATGATAGGCCTACTTAAACATATCTAGCACTATATAAAAAAGCTGACAAAACATTTACAGGAAGTTAAAGATAGCGAGTCACAAATAACTGTGCTCATCATTCACAGTTGAAGAGCATACATGTACAGTGTGTTACAAGATGCAAAGTGTGCTTTAAATATCACAGTTTGATCACATATTCACATAGCTATCCAAAACAGTTTTTACATGAAAAATTGCTGCTACCAATGTTGAGCATAATTTTAAAAAGGCACAGGTCCGTGAACAAATTCTGGAATCATTATGGGAAACTAACATTTGTAACACATAGTGTGACATATATAATATAGTATCACATTATGGTGTGATCTTGATTCAGAACAGTTCAACAGTTCAAAGCAGGCTACTTTACATACTATAGCTACCCTAGCACAACTATGATAGCTGGTAACAACAAAAGGAAGCAGTGTGTGAACTACAAGGTATATCTCTGAATTTTGTTCAGATTAGGGTCTTAATGGTAACATATTAGTGTGGACACAGTTTTGGACTAAAAAAAGTCAGTCCAAAATGAAAAGAGAATGCGTTTACAGTAGTTTTCCCTTTTGCAGGGACTGGGCCAGCAAAATTTTGATAAGGGGGTAGTGGCAGGGACTAGGAGATTCCTTCGAAATATATTATGCATAACTCGAACTCATAATTTCTCCTACAATCTTATCAACCCCTCATCCCCCCACACCTCTATCCCCCCCCCCCCCCAAAAAAAAAATGTGTATGAGCAAAAATGGTTTGCTAGTGCCCTGTAGTATCTATATGGTATTGATCGTTATTACGAACACAATGTCACCCCTGGTTCCATTTCCTACTCAGATGTTTGCCAAGGGTACATGACTCCACCCCAAAATAATATTTTGGGGTGGAGTCATGTGTCCATGAGTGAAGGATAACATTGACGAAACACAGATATGAAATACAGATATGGAATGTCAAAATAGTGGAACTAGTGCCAGTAGTGTTTATAGTTAAAAATAAACATTGTCTAGGGCTACAGAATTTTCTTTAAAATACCAACAAATTAAGTTACCCGATAAGTACTATTCCGCAAAGAAAAATTATTCTGTCCAGCGTTTGAAGGATTTCATATGCCTGAAATGTCTACAAAAATCACCAAAATAGTGGAGATTTTTGAAGAAGTATTACAATAAGTTGGTTTACGCTGTGTTATATATAGGTACAGAGCTGTGTGTCGTTGACGGCGAAATTGTGTGTGTGTATCTCCGAACTAGCTTATTACATGGGAACACACTACTGTATCAGGCTTCAGTCTTCAACTGTTTTTTTCAGTCTTGTAATAATGTTGTAGCACTTATATTTTACTTGCCTCCAGCTTCTACCAATTAAAATACCTTTTGAAGACTTGATGCATTCCTCACATGCATCCTTTCCTGGCAATGTAAAACTTCTAATACATGAGGCAAAGTGATCCCACACAGCCTGGGACTCCTGCTTGGTCCATACTTTCTTTGTTACCTTGCCTTTACGTGAACCTGTAAATAGAAACAAAACAATATCATTTATCAGTTTCATGTTTTCAATGCATGCATGTTTGCATTTAATATAATAATAATAATAATATGAAAGATTTATAATGCGCCAAATCCACTAACATGCTAAAAGCACTAAACACAAAAACAACATTATAAGCAACATACAATCAATAAAAACCTAAAATAAATTATACACAACATAATTAAAGAATATGAACATTAAGTCATTGAATGCTTCACATGTAAGATGCGTCTTCAAATAATTCTTGAAAGAGTCAATCGTCTTTGATGAATGAACATGATAAGGTAGATCATTTCATAAACGGGGGGCAGCAATCTATCACCCCATGAATGCTTTGATATTTGTTCAGACAACAAATGTTTTGCACTTGAGCGCAAGTCATGAGAAGGAACATAATCAGATACATAAAGAGGAGCACAGTCATTCAGAGACTTGTAAACAATGAGTAGTATTTTATACATGATACACTGTGATATTGGCAACCAATGCAAGTCCTTCAAGATTGGGGTAATGTGACATGACTTTCGAGGAAGAGTTACAATTCGTGCAGCAGTGATTTTAATACATTGAAGTCTATGAATTTGTTCCTTTGGAAGTCCACAAAGCAATGAGTTAGACATATCGATACACAAGGTAACAGAAGAACATACAATCTGTTCAGTATCATCAAAATTAAGAAATCTATGTAGCTTTCCAATATTCCGAAGATGAATATTTGCATCAAAGATAACACCAAGGCTGTCGTCTTGAGATAAAAGCTTTACACATGAATCACTACCGATGACGATATGTGGTACAGATATCTTACACAATTGCTGATGTAAACCGAAAAGTACAAATTCAGTTTTTTCATCATTGAGTTTTAAGAAAATTTTCCCTCATCCAAATATGAATATCTTGAATACACATTTCCAAATGATTAATGATTGAGGCACTTTCCTGTTCATTTAATGGTTTCATGCAATGATCATCAAAGTAGGAAGCCAATATTTTGTTAAATTTTAATTTGCCAATAAAAGCTGTTGACAGATTACAGAAAAAACATTTTGAGGCATCTCTTTTGCTTATTCCTTGTTAAATTAGTGTTCTGTAATGAGACAAGTTGGTTTGTATATTTTATTATGCAGAAGAAGGGTTGTAATATCCTACTCTGTTGAAGATGCTACTCTGATTTCACTTTAAATGTACTACTGTACATGTAGCTCTTAAAAATACTATTAATACAGTACATGGCAAAGGATCTGCAAACACCCTTGGATGGGTTTATGTTGTGATAAGATTGAAATTAAAAATCTAGGGGGAACAAGCTTCCACAGTGACTTTTTTCAGAAAATTGCATGGCTTCTACAGTCTTTTTTAATATTTTACTTATTTGATTATCCAGTAGGGATGCCCATGATTAGAAGTACTAAAAGTCACTGTCTGGAAAGTTGAGCCCACTGCTAGTGACAATACTGAACTGGAAAAGGAAATATATTACTGGTAAATGGGCAACAACTTCCAGACTATAAGAAATTCTGGCCGGGTTGGGGTAAAGATAAAGCTGTCCTCCTTGTATGTATTTTTTGTAATTTTTTTGGCAATTAACAGACTACCTGTACTAACATGAACGTAAATTCTTGTTTTTACGATCTAGAATATATATATTTTATAGAAGAGCTAGTAAAATACAACAGGCAAATCTTCAATGGCACTGCCAATCATAACTAATGTACAACCACAGTGTGCTGTTTCTTCTTTGTTTAATATTATCACTTGACCTAGCATGACCTCATTCTGGCATATGCGAGTTCATATAACCGCTTACTATGTCATAAAATAGTTTAAAAAAACAAAGCTTTCAAAACACCACCTTGTCCATGACTTGGAGATTGACTGTGAGAAGTCTAATTAATGGAGTTAATGAGTTTATTATTATCTAATCAAGAACCCTGTTCCAAAATTGGGGGTTGGGGGACAAATCCTAGTCCTCAGCTCTCATTAGGATAGGGAGATACCATGTTTACACCATTTACATATGTTAAATATAGGTCTGTTATGTACATTTATATAATTTATTTAAATTTATATAAATTTGTCATAATTGGAAGATAATCATGTTTTGGAAATGATTAGCTATGATGTAGGAGGTACATTCCAAATATTGTCATATGTTAAAAGAGACTGCTACTATGGAATGACATTGTATGAGTATTAAAAAAGAGTAGGCATAGAACCAGCATACAAAATAATATATAATATAAGATTATGTGTTCTAGGCTTGGGCAATATATCAGTATTTATTTCCAGTGCCTGCTTGGCTGTCAATTATTTTCTGGGCCTATACATACTGTACTCATGCTCCACGCCCAGGGAAATCCAATGGCAATATTTTATAGAATCTGTATTTTTGCAAACATGTGCATCATGCCACTGATATCACATCATGCTCATATAAGATATAGATCAGCCATTCTCATTGGTTGTTACTGCCGCGAATTCAGCCAGAATCAGTTTAAATTGCACTTTGTGGAATTCAGGTTTAGAAATTGTGATTGTCTTGGGCCCTTTGTTGAGTCAATAACTTATTGTTGATAGTATACAATTGTTCATCGCGCAAGATACATAATGCATATGTTGTAGATATACAGTAGGCATACAAATTTGTGTAAATGTAACTGTACGAAAAAATGTACAAAGAAACTATGCATGAACATCTCGGAACTGGTTATCGTTTAAACAAACATTTATTTGAACCTTATTCTACAAAATACTAGAAAACAAGTAACACAATTTGTCTTATTCAAATTTCTTTGATCATACGACGGATTCCTTTTCCAAAATCAATCCTGAAGTATTTTTTATATTGAAAATTTTAAATGCATTCCTTTTTCTGATCATACAGTTTGCAATTTTGTATCCACAATATAGGGAAATTTGAGCCCTGATGCAAATACTGATTTAACTGGGATCTACTGATGGAAATAATTTGAAAGTTGAAGGAGCCCTAGTTAACAGTTTTTATGTTTAATGATCTGGTACATAAAAGATACAACACATTTGGTAAAACATGTTCATGATCAGAAATGTAGCACTCAGGGTGTCACATTATAAAGAGATTACTTTCTTGGTATTTTTGTCCTGTTTAATATGTATTTTTGATGCCCAATTTATAGCATTTAAGACAAATTTGCAGGGAAACTTGCAACGGAAAAATTCTTTCTTGAAGATCCTTAGCTTTTTTTTTTGGCAGTAAATGTGAAAGAATGGCTTCACTCAATAATTACCTTTTAGGACCCCTGGCATTTTCTCTTCATTATCTGCTTCTGTCTCGTCCTTTTCATTTTTGGAGGAACTGGAACAGCCTGCATCAAATATGAATAATAGGAAGTTTTCAAGGTATATATACACCTGCATATCCATGGTGCAGGTCCAGGATTTTAACTGCTAACCGGATGGTAACCAAAAGGCCAAACAGTCTGTTGGCCAGGAAATATATTGAGGAATAACACATTTTATTACTATATGTTTGGATTAAAGCAATAGTTTACGCTGCATATGATTTACTCCGTTTATATATACGTCTATGTATGCATTTAAACCAAATATGAATAATAACATGCTTACACTATATTGTTTTGAATAACAATATTTATAGCGCGTAATCCTTACCTCACATAACCTAATTTGCATATCCTTTATTACCGCGATTATGCATCGCGCATACTCTTGAAGCATACCTAAGCCAGACTGGAAGCCATATTGGTGACGCTTGGTTCCGCCTTTGATAAGTATGTCACTGATAAATTCCCAAACCAGGTATGTTTTGGGCATTTTGTTGTAACTGAAATATGCACCCTACCCCCAACTCAAAATGTATAGTTTTGTCCAATATTTTGACTCAATTCACAAAACTGTGGCCAAAAAGGCAGGATTTTTTAATTTTGATGACTTTCAAGCGGGAGGGGGTGTGCAACCTGCCTGTTGTTTATATCTCAACTCTTTGCTTAATTGATAAAACACATGCAGGTGTCTAAAACAGTATACTTCAAAATGTAATATATGGTTGCATCATTAAGGTTGCCTTGTATACAAGAGAACACACAAATCCACCAGAATTATTGTTTTTACAAAAATAATGGAGTAATAAACTTTGCCTATGAATGAAATATAATGTCAATACAGTCTTCTTTTTTGAGACAATATTCAACAACTTAAAAATTTATCATTGGAATAAAGAAAAAAATAAACTAATAGCAGGGCTGGAATTAAGGTTGAAGGAGGGCACGGCCATTTGGCCTTGGTCATTTATGAATTTTGGAGGGCACCAA